>PVKM010001048.1:0-74776 GCA_004027735.1 Carollia perspicillata
GAGAGGGAGAGGGAGAGGAGGAGGGGAAGGAGGGCCATAAAAGGCGCTGTGGGGTCCTCGCTCCCTCCTGGAAGCCGGCTTCCAGGAAGCCGGCTTCCAGGAGGGGGCAGAAGGAAGCACCTTTCTTAGGGGGGAGTTCGTTCTCTTATTGAACTGAGGCTGCCTCTGAGGAGTCTGTTGGCCCAGAGAGCAGGAGACAGCGGTCACTGAGCAGGTGCTTGTGCAACAGGACGGGACTGCCAGGGGCTGGGCCCGGAGAGGGAGTCTCCTCAGCCTTCCTGGGGGTGGGCAGTGGCCAAGGACGCCACAGTCAGAGTCAGAGTTGGTAGCCACACACACACACACACACACACACACACACACAGCGCATCCGCACGTCTCTGGGCACCCAAGGAAACTCAGGCTCAGAGAGCGGCAGTGGCAGGACCAGGGAAGAGCCTAGCCTGCGGCTGCCCCTTCATGCCCCCACCCTGAGTGCCTCTGTTGGCTTTCAGGTCAGCCGCCCTGTGATGGAGAAAGTGCCCTACGCTCTGAAGATTGAGACTTCTGAGTCCTGCCTGACTCTGTCTGCAAGGTGCGGGGAGGGGGAGGGAGGGAGGGAGGGCCTGGGGGATAACAGGACAAGAGTTTTAGGTGGGAAAGTGGAATGACAAATGTTGGGTGTGCCTCCAGTTTTAGTCTGGTATCCTTCGGATCGAAGGACTTTTTGTTTTTCAGTGCTTAACTATTTTTGGATCACAGGCCATTTTGAGAATCTGCTAAAGCTATGACTTCTCTTCCCCCACAAAACGTGTGTGAGCCCTTTTTCCTAAAATGTAACAATAGCAATGTCTCAAGGTTGAGAAATTCTGAGCCAAGCCAGCCCAAGCTCAGAAACCAGGGCCATGTGGCTCCTGCCAGGGCCACACTGGGCATGGGGGTGGGACAGGGCTCCCAAGGCTTGGGTGTCTTTCCTCTCGGCTCATGCGTGACCCAGGTTGGCAGCAGTGCCCTCTGTGGGGGGTGGAGGTTCTGGCGTGACGTGGGATGTGTACCCACTGACCCACACGCTGTTTCCTACATGCATTTGGTCATTACGCCTTCATTAGCTGCTCCTCAGTGCCAGATTCTGTGCTGAGGACACTATTTAGGCCTTGATTTGCTTGGGGTTGGAGGGAGCCCACATTCTGGGTTGGAGTTGTGAGCTGGTTACAATACAGAACACAACGCTGTAAGACTTAATAGTGGCGATGACAGGAACAACCCGCACTGGGCGCCTGCTGGGTCTCGGGCCCCTCCTCTGACCTTCTGCACCACCCTCAGAGGGGGCCCGTGCTTGGGGAGGCGAGGCCCAGAAAGGGGTCACGTATCCATGTGAAGCAGAACTGGGGTTCAGATGCAGAACTGTGTGACCCAGAGCGCTTTTTCACTACTATTTACTGCTTGGGGGTAGAAGAAGCCTTGGAGATTTCAAGGAGTGAACCCATATGGGGGAGTGAGGGGAGGCTTCGTGTCGGAGGTAATGCCTGGGTGGGGTGCCATGGCCTCCCCTCCCCTCAACTCTGGGTAGAATCAGAGACCTGGGGAAACCCAGGGTATGGTTTCTCTTTGCCCAACCGTGAGGTGAGGGGGCTGACAGGTCAGGCTCGGCCCTTCAGGTGGGGCTGCTCATCTCTCTTAGGCAGGGGCACTACCCTTTGGCCAGTGGCCTTAAAGAGCCACTGTCACTGACAGGCCAGTCACCTCCCTGCTAACCCAGATGCTTCACACTGAAGCTTCCAGGGACAGTGGGACCCATTCATCTCCTTTTAGAGACATGGCATCTGGCTGGCTGCCACCCTTTCTCCCTCCAAGGCCAAACTGGTCGATCCTGGCTGAGGCTACATACTTAGTATAGGGTGGGAGCGACACCTAGTGGGCCTTGTGAGAATTAGGCGGCTCACAACCTAGTGTGGCTGTCACCACGCAGGTAAACTTCCAGGCACAGCGTGGGGATGTGGGAAGTCAGCTTGTTGGATGGGTGAGGGTCAGGGCAGTTACGTGGGAAACTGTGGGGCAGCTGGAGAGACTGGGACCTTGGCCTTTGCCAGCTTCTGTCTGCACCTCTCCCCCGGCCCCCTGCCCACCCGTCCCTCCTAAAAGGAGCCTCCCTAACCGCTAGCTTTGTCATTGACAAAGTCCATCTGTATCCCACGTGTCATTTCATCCCCACAAAAGCCCTGGGAGAGGGTGAACTTTGACAGTCCCGTGTTGTAGGTGAAGAGGAGGCCTGGGGAACGGCAGCGGGCCCTGGCCGCCCTGCTAGCAGATGGTGCTGGGGTGCAAGCCTAGGCCGATCCGGCAGGTGGCTGGTACTTGGTGATGGGATTCCAGACACCAAGAGGCTCAGGCGTGTGGGAGGGGCAGGGCGCCGCCGGGCACTTGGTCCCCTCATGCACCCTCGCTAACTCCAGCTGTGCCCACAGCTCCTGTGCAGAGCGGGATGAGTGGCATGGCTGTCTGAGCAGAGCCCTCCCTGAGGACTACAAGGCCCAGGCTCTGGCTGCCTTCCACCACAGTGTAGAGGTGAGTGGGGGCCCTGGGACGCTCCTGACACCAAGCCACACAGCCCTGGGTTTCCCTGGATGGGCAACACACCCAGAAAGACATATCTCTGCACCAGGGCACTGGCCCGCGCTCCCACTTCTCCTGTCCCGTGTCTACCGGCTCGGGCAGTCACCGTGCGGCCCCAGCTCGGAGCACGGTGCCTCCGCCTGGCTCTGTTTCTAACCCAAGATCAGCTTCCTGGGGGTGCAGGATGTGGAGGGGGAGGTTATAGAATTAGAATCCACCCCCCCACACACACATACATGCCCTGTACAGGAAAGGGGGCGCCCATCCAGCCTGTTTCCTGACCACACAGCTTGGCCCCATTCCATTGCTCTAGATACGGGAGAGACTGGGGGTCAGCCTGGGGGAGAGACCCCCGACTCTGGTGCCTGTCACACATGTTATGATGTGCATGAACTGCGGCTGTGACTTCTCCCTCACCTTGCGGCGTCATCACTGCCATGCCTGTGGCAAGGTGAGTCGCTCTGTTGCAAGGGAGTATGTGCATGGGGGTGGCGTTTCAGGGGCATCTGGCAGCTACCACCTGCTGGCCCAGGGTACGGCGTGTTCACACCAGCCCTGTGAGGTGGGGACTGTTAATGCCCTTTTACTGATATCCTCAAACCATGCTTCCAAATGCCGCGCCCCTTCCACCGCACCACCTTGTTCCCAAAAGAAAACCGTAGCATACATGGTTTTTGTCCTTGTAAAAAATGGATCTTGCCCTGGCTTACTCTGTTGGTTGGAGTGTCATCCCATACACCCAAAAGGTTACAGTTCAATCCCCGGTCCAGGCACCTACCTAGGGGGCAGGTTCTATCTCCAGCTGGGGCACATGCACGAGGCAGCCAGTTGATATTTCTCTCACATCTCTCTGTCTCTCTCTCTCTTCAGTTCCCCCTCCCTTTCTCTCTGAAAATCAGGGAACATACCCTCTGGTGAGGATTTTTAAAAAGTATCTGTCTTGGGGTCAGGGCTCATCAGAAAGAAACAGATGAGCACGTGCGCAGAAGCTCCGTGCAGCTGCACTGGAGAAGCAGGGGACCTGGCACAGCCTCTGGAGGAGGTGGGGGGCGGGCAGGCAGAGGGGAGAGGATGCTGGCCCTCCGCACGTGCCAGGAGGGTGAGAACCACTCTGACGTGCATCCGCAACTGGGCCTGCAGATCGTGTGCCGGAACTGTTCCCGAAACAAGTACCCTCTGAAGTACCTCAAGGACCGGATGGCCAAGGTCTGCGACGGCTGCTACGGGGAGCTAAAGAAGCGGGGCGGAGATGTCCCAGGCCTGATGAGAGGTAACGGGAACCGCCCTCCCCTCCTTCCAGGTGGCCTACCGGGCTTCTCCCTGGCCTATGATTGGTTCCTTAAACCACTTTCCCTGGAGGCTCAGAACAAAAGCAGCCTTCAAGGAGGAACTAGGGGTTTAAACTCACACCTGGGCGCCGTTTCCCAAAGGGCTGGTTCCGAGGAAAGTTGATAGGTGCTCCTGGAAGAAGGGTTCCGTGGGTAGCCAAGTTTGGGAAGTGCTGGGTCAGTGCCTCTCAGTGATGGACCAGGTATGTGGGGGGCTCCTGTTTACTTGGCCATAGCAGCCCTCTTTTCTTCCTGAGAGTGTTCTGTGGGTCCCTTTCTGGACAAGGGTGTGAGATGAATAGCAGAGTCTCAGGTCGGGGAAGGGCTGAGCGTTCTCTGATAGAGCCGCCTGAGGAGGCTGAGCTGGCTCTTGAGAGACTGTGCTCAGGTAACAGGTTTTGCCCAAGCAGGGCTGGGCTTGGGGGAGAGCAAGCGTATCCTGGGCCTGAAATAAAGAATTCTCCTCTGGGGCTACTGAGGCCATCAGAGAGGACAGTCCAGCCCCAGCCTCCTGGGGACCCGGAGAAGAAGGGATCACCAGTACCCAGGAAAAGCCTTCCCTCCCGACCCCCAGGGCCTTTGTGTTAGTAGAAGGGAGTGTGTCCACTTTTGTGGTCACACTTAAACCCCACGGGAGGCTGGTTCCCATCTCGGGAAGGACTGGCAGCTGATTTACAGGAACTGGGGTTCCAAAGAATTGGCCTGCCCGTCCACACTAACGCTTACCCCTTTCCCCTTAACCGTCTTGGTTACAGAGCGGCCAGTGAGCATGAGCTTCCCTCTGTCCTCCCCCCGCTTCTCGAGCAGTGCCTTCTCTTCGGTCTTCCATAGCATCAACCCCTCGACCTTCAAGAAGCAGAAGAAAGTCCCTTCGGCCCTGACGGAGGTAAGGCAGGTGGGGCTGCCTGCAGGGGCATCGGGGATTTGGAAGGTTCATGGTCTATCTCTGTGAACAGTGTCAGACGCCCCTCTCCCCTAGCCTGACTGGACTTTTGGGACAAAGAGGACACTAATGGGAGACATTTTACAAGGACTGACTCCCTGCCAAGGGCAGTACCTGTCTCCCGGGCATGACTGAGAAGATGCCTGCTTGGTGGCTGAGGGCAGGACCCAACTCGGTTATGGATGGTGTTCGGGGCCGTCTTCCGCTTCCTTCTCCGCCTGTCTCGTCCATCTCTTTGTGGTCTTCCTTTCTCTCTCCTGTGCCATAGCCTAGACCCAGCACCCAAGGGTACTGCATAGATCGCTGGGGCTTTTCCGACTTAAGCAGCTACAGTCCTGGCTCAGCCCTCCCCAGGCTGGCCCTCTACCCGTACCATCCTCTCACCCTGAGGGTCCCAAGCAGGCTCAGTTGGCAGGCTCCCAGAAAGTCGAGGCACTCTTTGCAGGAAACTTCAGAATTGGCTGAACTCAATTTCAGCCTGCAAATAGGACCAGGCTGATACCTCTGAATTCCAGTCACAACCACAAACAAATGTGTGCCGTGAATATACAAGCTGTTGAAAGAAGTGTGATCGGCTGTTTCCAAGTCGTTTCATTAATATTCATTATTGAGTAAGCAGATGGCAAGGGTTTTTAAAAAGTGTTAGGGGATGAAAAATTTTAATGGGTACAGTTCTATGCAGTAACTTAACTCCTTTTGCATATTAAAAATCTTGAGAATAGCACATGCATGGTAAAAGAAAAAACTTTTTAAAGCACAAAAGAATGTGTGATGAAAGTGATTTTCTCCCTCTCTGCAAACTCCCTCAGGACTATTTACCCCAGAGGCACCCACCATAAAGTTTCCCATGGAGTGTTCCAGAAATTTTCATGTGTATACATAATGAAGATGTACATTTATAGAACCTCTTTTTTACCCCAAAGATAACATATTATCCCGAATCTTCACTTAATTTCTCTTAGATATTAATTCCCATTTGCTCAGGCATATAAATCTCACATTTTACATCGTACGGTTTTCCCGTCATTTATTTAACAGTCCCTTTCCACAAAGCAAGAAGAGCTCCCCTGTCCCTCCCCCTGTCGCTTTCCATCACCCCTCACCCCTGTCACTCCCCCCATGCAGGTGGTCCACATGAGCCGAGCTCATAGACCCTGAGCGCTCCCTGGGGTGGAGTCTGAGAGCCACCGCTCTGGTCCTTCCACTGGCCTGCTGCTCTGCTCCTGTGGCCATGTCCATCTGCCCCAGCCAGCCCCTTGGTCACTTTTGCCTAAAGTGATAACCATTTGATTATCCAGCAAAGGCTGCACCCAGTGGATCTATAGCTGCCCCAGGAGAAACGTGCCCAAGTCTCCCGCCGCTCTCACCCCTTCCCCCAAGAGCTCCACCTTACCAGTAAGACCTGCTCCCTGTGAGGTGGTCTGCAGAAATGCTGTCCCCCGAGCATCTCTCAGAAAGGGGGGTTGCAGAATCGGCTTCCCCTGCCATGTTCTGTGTACGCTGCTGTGGGGTGTTTCAGCATGGCAGGTGGGGGAGGAGAGAGCCCAGGTCTGTGGTAGAAGTCCTGGACTTGTGGTGGGCGGGTTCCTTTCCTGTGCTTCTCAAAACAGCCAGAGCTAGTCACGGCTTCCTTTCCCTACACTGAAGTTTCATTGACCTCTGAAGTACTTGCTGAGAGGTTCAAGTTCTTGCCTGTCTTCAACTAAATAGTGACTTGACCTTTGGTAGACGCCTCCATTTCCGTGGGCCTCAGTTTTCCCATCTGTAAAACGAGCAAGTCAAATGAAATGATTCCTAATCATTTCACCTTGCTCTAACAGTAAGGTTTGTATTTATGAAGCACCTATGTTGGTCAGTCCCTGTACCTGTCAGGTAGGTCAACTGTCTTATGTCATTGAATTCCAATTTAACCAGTAAGGAACCTGACACTTAGAGGAAGTAAATAGATTGCACGACATTACCTGTCTGTAAACTGGTAGCACTTTGACTGGAATCCTAGAGCGGTATTACTGCAAGCCTGTGTCCTTAACCCCCACGCAAAGCCTGGCCAACAGATGGCTGCTAAGAAGGGGAGGAATTACATCCTATCAGGCAGGAGACGAAAAAACCTTTAGGTAAACAGTACAAACAGAATCCCTCCTTAAATGCAAGAAATCTATAAGCCAAAAAGTATAAAAATCAATTTTAGACAGAAGAAAGAACCTTTCCCCTGGGTATCAGCAGTTTCATAATTCGGGGTTTGGGGGCTTTGGGAGGACCAGGAATCTGAAGCACCGCTAGGGGGGCAGCACTTCTAAAGGCAGTTTTTGATTCTTGGTCAGTAAGTCTTGTGTCTCAAACCAAGGTACTATTTTGCTGCCTTGGAGGTGCTGGATGGATCCTGAGACCTCATCCAAGTCTCAGATTTCAAAGCAGTGTAAACACTCTACCAACTGTTTTGCATGTCATTTTGGCTCTGTCTGAACTGTGCCCGTCACCTGGTGCCCTGACCACTCTACTTCCCTTCTGCCAGGTGGCCGCCTCGGGAGAGGGCTCCGCCATCAGTGGCTACCTCGGCCGGTGTAAGAAAGGCAAGAGGCACTGGAAGAAGCTCTGGTTTGTCATCAAAGGCAAAGTACTCTACACCTACATGGCCAGTGAGGTAGTAGTGGTTCGTGCTTTCTCTCCTTTCTCCTGGGGAGGCTCGAAAGTTAAGCTCGAGCCTCCGAATGTCCATGTGGGGTGTGCACCATGCCTTGTCACCTCCAGGCAGTGTGAAGCCTGGATGCTGCTTCCAGGCCCCATGTCAGTCAAGTCCACTGAGCAATGCCATGTGCTGAGCATTGCTGTGGACACATGACTGCGTGTCCACCCCACATCTGTGTGGAGATAGGCAGTGTGGCATGCAGACCTGTGCACCAGAGTATTTGAATGTCCCCCCCAGCATGCAGTATGGGCCCAGCACTCTGTCAGAGAGAGCTGCTGTCTGCTCTCCACTTCAGTTGTTTGGGACAACAACTGGTTGAAGGAAGCTACCACACGTGTTTCTATGCATTTCTTTTACTAGGGAATTATGTTGCCTTGTAGTAACTCTTCTATTAAGTAAAACTTGTTTATACTTTTATAGAACATCTTACATCTTCTAAAATATAGGCAAGAAGGCCTCAGAAACCAAGCTTCCTACTGGACTAGACAATGTGGGTGTGGTTCTGCAGCAGGGGGCTGTCTGGTCCTGACCTGGGCTGGATCTGTAGGGTAATGTGAAAGATTTCCATGTCCAGGCCCCACCGCGTGGTGGCTTCCACAGGCTAAATAAGTGTGCTTTGAAAATGGAACTTGAATGCATCCTGCCCAACTGCTGAGGGTGGGTGCTACACCCCATGAAGCTGTGCACAGGGGATGTGCATCTGAGGGCAGGGGACCACAGTTGTTGGTGAGTGGCACAGATGTTGGTGAGTGGCACAGATGTTGGTGAGTGGGCAAAAGCACTTTCCTTCTTCGGGACATAAAGCTTCCCTCACAGAAGACCCACAGCTGTGACGGCTGCAGTGAGCCTTGTCCTCAGGAGTTCCAGAGGCCAGCAGGGACACAGACATACAGAGGGGACTCACTATGGACCTGAGCGACTCCGGAGCTCTGTGAGTCGAGCCCTCTTCGAGGTGCTTCTTCGCTCACATGTCCACAGATGGGGCATTCTATGCTGGGAAGAATGTTGATCTTTCCAGAACAAACTGAAATGTGATGTGCTATCCTTCTGCAGCCCAGGGCAGCATCTTCCTGAGCAGGCATTCCACAGTTCACTGCAGGGGTTCTGTAAAAACGAGGTTCTGAGGGAGCCTTGGGTAGGCAGTGAGTGGGACTTCTTCACAGTCGTACTTCTCAGAATCTCTCATGCGAAGCCGTGTTGTGGATCTCTGAGATGTGGAGCTTTTCCAGGCTCACCTGACCACAGGCCATTCCCTATGGACCATCACATAGAACTGTTGTTGCACAGAACACACATTAGGAAGAAATTCTGGCTTAGATAAACGAAGGCTAGTGATAATTAACCACCAAAGAGAGGTGGGTCCTATCTGAGAATGGAAAACCCAAAGTCTTTAGGGTGTCTCGGAAGTGACAACGTAAGTTGATTTTAAAAGATGAATCTAAGTATGCTTACAAACTAGCTTCTTCCGGAGACAGGCACTTGTACAATCTCTCAATAAGCATATTCGAGTGATAGGACCAGCTTTAAATTCCAGCGAAGCAAAAAGGAACGGTACCATGGACAGCCAGTGGCCACCATCCATACTGCTGTGAGCACACCACGTCCCTGAGCTGACCGAAGCCGATGCATCCTGCTGTTCGATAGTCCTGGGAGAAAGTGACTGCCAGAAATATAAAGGAATCTTTTTTCTTTTTTCTAACATTTTATTATTTAGTTAATATATTTATCATTATAAAAATTCCAAAGATATGTTGAAAGAATTTTCAGTGAACTATCGTATATTTGTGAACTAGATCGTACAATTAACATTATACAATACTTCCTTGATCAAGTATCTATTTATTCATCCCTCCTCCATCTTACCTTTTTTCTTTTCTTTTAAAGATTTTATTTATTTACCTTTAGAGGGTAAGGGAAGGAGAGAGGGAGAGAAACATCAATGTGTGGTTGCCTCTCATGCATCCCCTGCTGGGAACTGGTCTGCAACCCAGGCATGTGCCCTGACTGGGAATCGAACCTCGATCCTTTGGTTCGCAGGCCCGTGCTCAGTCCACTAAGCCGCACCAGCCAGGGCCCATCTTACTTTTTGGTGCTCTTCAAAGTGTACTTCCCCCTAAGAGTTCAGTATTTATGCATCTTTTTTTCCCTTTGAGGTACAGCTTACATAAAATGAAGGGCACAAATAGGGTTCTGTTTGATGGGCTTTGATCATGCATATACTTATGAATTCCCACCTCACTCCTGTCCCAGAGACAACACACCATTCTGGATTTTTCCCACCATAGATCAGTTTTACCTCTTTTAGAACTTCCTATGAATAGAATCACACATGACTTCCTCCACTCAGCATCATGCTTTCGTAATTCAGTCACGTCACGTGTAGCAATAGGTCATTCCTTTTTATGGCTAAGTAGTATGCCATTTTGTGAATATACCAGTTTATCCATTCACTAGTCGAAGGACATTTGGGTTGTTTCCTGTTTTGGGCAATTATGAATAAAGCCACTTCAAACTTTTACATACAGGTTTTTGTGTGAAAATAGGTTTTTATTTCACTTTGGGTAAATACCTAGACTTGGAATTCCTGGATCATAGAAGCATATGTGTTTGGTATATAAGAAATAACCAGACCTTTATCCAAAATGGTGTATCAGTTTACAATCCCCCCAACAATGTATGTAAACCTGGGAGTTCTGGTTGCTCCACGTGTTTGTCCACACTTGGTATTGTCAGTCTGTAACTTTAGCCATTCTGTGAAGGTATTGTAGTATCTCATTGTTTTGTTTTGTTTTGTTTTGAATAAGAGAAAGTTTATTTAGAAAGTCACGGAGGTAGTAGAAGGGCCCTTGGAGCTTAGGAGAAAGAGGGAGAGAGATACATGCCTTGAGGGATGAAAGAGGAAGACGCATGGGAGTGGCTCTGGAAAAGAGAGAGCGAGCATGCCCTGGAGAAAGAAGGGCATGGGGGGAAGGCACCGGTGTGCTCCATAGAGGAGAGGGTCAATGTGGTTTTATTTTAGATTCTCCTAATGACTGATGATATTTTTTATGTGCTTTTTGGCCATTCATTTATTTCCCTTTGAAAAAGATTTGTTGGCTCTCTTGACTGTTTCCTAAAGTAGGTTGTCTTCCTGATATTGAGTTATAGGAGTTCTTTATGTCTGGGATACCAGTCTTTTGTCAGATAAATGTCTGTGGCTTGCCTGTTCATTTTAATGAATGAATGAATCTTTTGGTGAACAAAAGTGTGTAACTTCAGTAAAATCTAATTTATCCATGTTTTCCTTATGGCTATTAATTTGTGTCATAAGAAACCTTTGTCTGCTGAAAGTCAGTTATTCCCCTGCATTTTCTTCTGAAAACTTTCCTGTTTTAGCTTTAACATTTAGGTCTGTTCAAGTCAGTTGTTGTGTATGGTGTGAAATAGGGGTCAAGGTTTATTTTTTTCCATGGGGTTATCCAGTTGTTCCAACACAGTTTGTTGAAAAGATTTTCCTTTCCCTGTTGGATTATTTGGGCGTCTTTGTTATATATCACGTAACTGAGTAAGTGTGGGTTAACTTCTGGGCTCTCTATTTTATTTCACTGATATATTTTACCAATCCTTATGACAGTACCATTCTGTCTTAATTACGATAACTTTATAATAAGTCTTGAAGTAAGATTGTGTGAATCGTTCAACTTTGTTCTTTTTAAAGATTGCTTTGGATATTTAGGTCTTTTGTCTTGTCAGTTTCTACAAAATGCCCGCTGAAATTAAGACAGGGATTAGTAAATCTATAGATCAGTTTGGGGAGAATTGGCATCTTAACAATATTGAATCTTCCCATTCATGAACATGGTATGAATCCTTATTTATTTATTTTAATGTTTCAATTTTTAGTATGGAGGTCTTACACTTGTGTTCTTGCATTTCTGTTAACTTCACTCCTACGTATTTTATTTTTTGGATGCAGATTTGAATAGAATTTATTTTATGTTCTGGTTGTTGGCTGCTACTATACAAATATTTAGAAATGATTATCCTATGACCTTAGTAAAGTCATTATTAGTTTTAGTAGTTGTTTTGTCCTTTGTAAGCACAGATAGTTTTGCTTTTTCTCTTTGTCTTTTATTTCTTTTTCTTAACGCAGTGGCTAGGATCTGCGGAACAACGTTGAACTTCATTGATAAGAGTGAACAGCCTCTTGCCATGTTCCCAGTCTTACGAGATAAACATTCGGTTTGTCACTATTAAGTATGATGTTGGCTGTAGGCATTTTATAGATGTGCTTTGTGCTTTTTGAAGGAAGTTCCCTTCTATTGCTAGGGTGCTGAGTTTTTATCATGAATGGATGTGGAATTTTGTCAAATGATTGTTCTGATCTAGCAAGCTTTGAAAAATGATTTCCTTTTATACACAAAATCTTCTCCCCTCCACCATTCTGATGTGCTTAATTATATCTTTGTTTGAATATCATTTTATAAAATCGTATTATTTATGAACAAGTATTTTTACATAAATGGGTATATAATATCTTCATATACAAAGACTCTGCCTTTTTTCACCAAGTACTACAATTTTAAGGTCTATCTATGTTCTCTGAGTGCGTCCCATTGCATCGTCAGCACCTTCATAGCACAGATACCGCAAGTGCTCCACACTGAAGCCCTGTGAATGAGGGCATGGGGCAGTGGGTACAGAATACGTTATCAGAAGTAACTCTAGTCCTAGCTGGTGTAGCTCAGTAGTTGTGGAGTGTCATCCCATACTGAAGGGTTGCGGGTTCAATTCCAGGTCAGGGTACATACCCTGGTTGTGCGTTCATTGGTCCAAGAGCAGACATGTGCGACCCCATCAGGACATGTAAGATCCCTGGTCCCTCTGCAGATCCCCAGTCTGGGCGCCTACAAAGGTGACTGGTCAATGCTTCTGTCCCGTCAGTGTTTCTCTTTGCCTTCTTCTCTCTCTAAAAAAGCAAACAAAAATATCCTCCGGGGAGGATAAAAATAAGTAATTCTAGAAAACTAGCTGAGTCACTGATTAATTGGTTCCTTTTTTTCTTTTAAGTTTGATCACCGACTAATTAAATCAGTGGAAAGAATGTGGGATTAGAAGCTAATCATGAATCCAAATTCCAGCTCTGCCCCTTACTTACTTGTGTGATCTTCAGGAGTTATGTACCTTCTCTGAGTTTCAATTTCTTAGAATGAGGGTGATGTTTCTTATGATTGCTATGAAGATTAAACTAGATAATGTGAAGATGCAAATGCCTGGACCTTAATAGGCTATCACAAAATGATAAACTTCTTTTCTTCCTCACACTTGGTCCTGGCAGGTAGTAGGGATGAAGAGTATGTGTGCGGTTATTTCATTGTGTCCAAGGGGTGTTCCGACAGAAGGGCTCATCATGTACCTCCAATTGGAGGTACCAGTGAATGCGAAGTTGTTGACTATGTATAGCACTATGTTTAATATCAGTTTTTCCTTCTGTTCTCCGCAGGACACAGTGGCCATGGAGAGTATGCCTCTGCTAGGGTTCACCATTGCCCCAGAAAAGGAAGAAGGCAGCAGTGAAGTAGGACCTGTTTTTCACCTTTACCACAAGAAAACCCTATTTTATAGCTTCAAAGCAGAGGATACCAATTCAGCTCAGAGGTACTTACAACTAGTCCTGTATGTCCTTGCCTCTGTCTCAGAAGGAAACCAGTTGTTACCTGGGTCTTTGGTTTCTCTTCTCCTCCAGCCATCCTATCCCATCAAGTCCCTTTGGGCCACAGTAGAATAGCAGAACTGCCTATTCTTAGTTGTGCAATTTTTAAAGATTATGATTTATTCACACAGGCATACGTTGACTCAGCAAACCTTTGTGCTATGTTTTAGGCCTTTTTCTAAATGCTGGGGAAATCAATAAGTATGAATATGACGTAGTCCCTGGTCTTAGGCTAGTAGTAATCTAGTCACTTACAGGTTCTGTGACCAGGGCCACAGGCACAGGCACAACACCAGTGTCTCCTGTCTTATGTTTTACAGGTGGATCGAGGCCATGGAAGATGCAAGTGTGTTATAGCAGTTACCAAGTATGTGGACTCCGAACAAACTCTTAGGTTGATATGTGAACCCTTCCAGAAGCCAGTCTGTGGCTCCCCTCATCTGAACACACCTTGGATTCAGCACAAGGGCCTGACCTTTGCTGCCGGAACCAGCTCATCACACCTTCACGAGTGGAGCCCTTAAGGGATATTTATGGACAGTCCCTTTCTTGTCTTCGTGTTCGCCACCCTGCCCCACCCCAGCATAAACTATTTCCTTACCCAGCAGTGAGCTAAAATCCAGTAACGTGAAGACATGGAAACCATAGAAAAGTACATTTTAGAAATTCAGGCTTTTTAGTAGAAACACGCTTTTTCAGTTTTTATTCCTGGTTAACATTGTCACCTTTCATATTGTTGATTTCAGTGCCTCAGGTGAAACAAGAAACAACCAATTAATAACACCTACTACTCTCATTGAAAGCACTTTATTGTTTTACTGAGCTACAACCTCCAGTTTTATGTTTCCAAATGATTTACTTAAGTAAATATCAGATAAGAGTCCTGTGGACTGATTTGCCACCAGTACGAGGGTGTACGGAAAACTGACTTCCACAAACCTGGCTGTGGTGACACTGGGAGGGGAGGGTCCTCCCTACCACAGATGCGCACAGCACTGGATAGGAAGGCGAGGACTTCCTCCTCCGTTTGATCCTGCAACTTGTATTCTGACCCAACTTCTTCAAAGAGGGACTCCCTCCTTCCCACGGCATCTCATCACTACACCAGTGCTGGAAGCTCGGCTGCTGGCAGATTCAGCCCTTGCCCCAGAGGTCACTGCAAACCCTCCAAAGAGACAGGGTCTGCTTTAATTTATTGTGTGCCTTCCTGAGTTTTACCCCACAGGAGCCGACAGCATTATGTTTATGAAAACCTGTTCTTATTTTCAACACAGTAGTCCTTTATGTATTACCAAAACCCCGAGACAAAGAGAGACAACAAGATAGGATCAGCAGGTGAATTTGTGGTCTTGGCCAGTGGCTCTGGACACAGTGAGGGAGCACGAGTAGTGGCTTGAAGATACTCTAGGTGCCTGGGGCTCAGTCACCTCCTGCTGATGACTGCTGCTCATTATGCTGGAAGTATTTTTACATAAAGCAAATTGGAGGGGTGGGGGGCGGGTGGGATTCCTTGTTATTATCATCAAAATAAACAATCATATCATTTTCTGATGTCTTGTCCCTGTCCTCCTGCTGCCCACTCCCTAAAAAATGACTTTTGCTGACAGACCTTTTGTAAACACCATCTCAAGGAGTTATTTACATTAAATATTTTCAGGGGAAATTTCTTTCTAGTTTGTTTAAAATGCTTGCATTAAATATGTCATGATTTTAAGTGATTAGACAGGTCTTTAACTTTTGATAGGTTAATTCCAATGGAATCATTTTCAGCATCGGGCAGTGGAAGTTTTCCCAGCCTGCTGTGTGTCACCACCCATTGTCAGTTTCTAAGCGCCACATAGAATCGTGTCTGGAAGTCATTTGAAGGCATTTTTTACCACATAACATCCTATCTCTGACACTGTAAAGAGGTAATAGGGCTTGTGTTTCTCTGTGAATAGTTACCCTAATAAAAATACCTGGATGACTGGTCAAATATACTCAGTATGTTTTGCAGAAGGAAGTGGCAGAGGCTGTGTGTGATCTCCACAGCTTGTGTGACTGGACAAGGACATGCCTGTTTCCACCTGTATTCCCTGTGGTTCTTTGTGTGCTCATTTCAGCCAGTTTCTCCTGGCTCACTCACACCTTGTCTCTTCCCTGCCCTTCTCTTCCTCCTGCCAGTTCTGCAGGTCCTTGTCACCTGGCTTCCCATGGGGCCTTCCCAACTGGCCCGAGGGCACTCCTTCCCACTAGGCCTGGAGGCTCAGATATGGTCAACTTTGACAGCTGCCTGAGGGCCCCATGGTGTCTGCTTTGCCCCTGCCCCCTGGGCACGGAACAGCCCCTCCACTGTGTGCCTCCAGCAAAGGCTGTGTTTCTTGGGAGGAAGCAGTATTTTGCTAACCTATGGCTCCAAAATTAGAACTCAGGCCCAGAGCAAGTCACTCACTTCAGAATCTCTGATGTCACATGGAGGAGCATTCCAGCTTCCCAAAGAGTTCAGTGGATCAAGCACAAACTGAATGTGAAAGTGGACTGAAGACCACAAACCTATGGGGAAGGGCATGACATGGTTGTAAGTGAAAATATAATCATGGGCCCTGTTCTGTGACAATACGAAATGAAGACAATATGCAAAAGAGACCTGCCTTATTCTTGAAAATGGCAAGAGAGAAATGGGGCCTGGAATGGGCAGCATGAACTCCTTCATCAGGTCCTTTCTTCCCTGTTTGCTTTCAGCGACCTCTCCCTGAGCTCTTCACACACGGACCAGGAAAACAGACCTCTGCAGGGTTGGCCTCTGCCTGCTTCTCAGAATCAGTGAAATTTCATAAAACTCAGCGTTTTACTGAAAGCTGGCAGCACTTATGTTATGTTGGCTTCACACCTTCCCTGTAGACTGTCTTTCCAGCCTGAATTAGTCTTAGTAGGAAGAATTCTGTTCATCATTACTAACATAAAGTACAGTAGAAACACGCTGTCCAAGGATATTGATGGAGTTCCTGGGTCCTAATCATAATTCTTTTACGTATCAGAAATACACTCTTGAGTTGTTCTGGTCAGGCTGACAGACACACCACTCACTCTCCCTTGGGTGCAGCCTAGTCCTGTGTGCAGGTGTGGAGCGAGGGGCTGATGCTTAGGCTGACCTTTGGACATGCATCATGCAAGCCAGTGTCAAGTACCCTGACAGCCCAGCTACAGCCACCAAAAGACGATATGGTTAGAATCCTTTCTTCATCTAGTTCCGTCTTCATTTGCTTGACAATGTAAATGTCATCACTGAACACCAAAACAAAATGGAGACTGAGGCCACCTGGGCCAGGGAATGGTAGGATGAGGCTGGAACGCGTTTTTTTTTCTGCTACAGAGCAAAGTAACGTGCCAGAATATTCTGTGAATTGATTAAGTCTGTGATTTGCAGCTTCTGTGATCAGATAGGCTTCTGTGCTTCCATATATTAATAGTCAGTTCTCCATTTTCAAGAGCAAGTATAAAAGAAAATCAACCTCATATTGATTTAAACAATTAGTTGGGCAGGTTCTGGGTTAGAGAGTATCCCCAAGAACAAATCTCTTTGGGTTTCTCTGACCTGTACACTGTCAGGACTGGTGAAAACAAGAGCTGGTTCCCAGGGGGCTGGTTGGTGATTACCACTGATGGTTGGGGCCACAGGCTTGCCTGTTCACAGCCACCATGTAAGGAAGAGTTGTTTCCTGTAGCTAGCTCTCCTAGAAGCACCCAGCAGGCCTTCTACATCACTTCAGGACACTTATGCCTGCCCTCTCCTGAGACTCACTGGGAAGGGGCCCACCATGACCGGCATAGACAAGGTAAGCTGGACAGTGGAGGTGGGCTGGCTGCTAGGGATTCACTCATCTACCCTTCTGAAAAGAAGACTGTGGTTTGGATTGGCATAGTGAAAGGGCTGTGCCTTGCCATTGATTTGGGGAGTTATTTCAGTGATAGTATAACTTACAGGGCAATTATTTTGGCATCTACTATATATGTTTGATAAATATTACTCTAAGTGGTATTGGGGAGGCTGGTTTGATGTTACTGGTCTTTTAAGCTCCTAACCAAACACAACTGTTAAATCAGCCTTCAAACAGCACCAACTTCTCACAGGCTCCTGGAAGACCTTGGTGTGATTATTAGCAAGCAATAATAGCGTCTCTGCATGAAGCACTCTGAGCACCTCAACACTGTTATTTAATTCTCCTCGGGACCTTCTGAGGTGAGTTCTATTATTATTCCCATTTTGCAGGTGAGGAAACGGGGTTAAAAACATTAGGTCACTTACCCAGGGTCACACACATATAATTGGCAAAGCCCACACTTGTAACTGCTTAATTGTAATGCTTCCCTTGATTATGTGTGAGCTGATACTATGAGTGATTTCCTGACACCTGCGTTATTTATTCTTTCCTAAAACTGACAGAAATCTCTGACTGCAAAGGACAAAGCAGTAGGACCTTTTCCTCCAAAGTTACAACAAACTTAAGTCCAAGAAAAAAAATTTTTTTAAGATTTTATTTATTTATTTTTAGAGAGGTGAAGGGAAAAAGATAAAGGAGAAAGAGGAGGACAGAAATATCAATGTGTGGTTGCCTCTTGAGTGCCCCTTACCAGGGACCCAGCCTGCAACCCAGGCATGCACCCTGACTTGGAATTGAACCGCCAACCTCCTGATTCACAGTCTGGCACTCAATCCACTGAGCCACACCAGCCAGGGCTAAAATTACTAAATGTTATCACATATATACAATGCATGCACATAACCTAATATTCTTTCAATAAATTATAACAATGAATAAGTTCTGTTTTTCTGCAATTATATGCACAAGATCTACTTCAACTGCAGATGGGAATCTGGATATTTAAAACCCAAAGTACACATGCTTTAAATTTTAAATATGTGCTTCCAGTGTTAACAATTGACATCTTAGGATGAACACTCAACTATGGAGGATTTTTAAAGTAAGTGACTTCAGTGGTTCAGTACATTTTTCTCACCTAAAGGAACATATCAGAATTTCTACGATGGATTTATAAACAATAACTTAAAAACTGATCAATTACTTACTATTCTCAAACCTTTAAGAATTTGCACTGTATGGAGAAAAGATAAGCCCAAAGGTTATAATGAATGTGTCCTGTAAGAGTTGACAAAGAATCTAACTTTGGAAAGAAAGTCATTATACCCTTGCCACACCAGTTCCAAGAGGGAGAGAGCACATGTTCACAGAACACCTCTGTACCTGCCCCCCCACCAGAAGGGCGGGGATTGCATCCCCAAAAGAGGAGTACTTTCAGAAATGAATTCCAGCTAATACACAGCATGGAGCCTGTCAGCTATGTGAAGTCAGAGCAGTGTCTCGGGTGAGACCACAAATTTGCAACATTCTGCAACCAGAGCCTCGACACTCTACCAACGCTACCCATGACAGTCAAACTGATGGGTAATTGGAGAGGAACAGCCTGCGGAAGAGCTGGCCCATGGAAACTGCTGCGTAGATTCAGACCCCAGCCTATGACCTCAGACAGCCACCCCCAAGTCTAGTTCAGTTCCTCTCATGACCCATACCTCTCCTCCTGAGGTCTCCCTCTTGGTAGGGCCCAGGCATCTACAGTGTCTACAAGTGCCTCAGGAGATTGTACATGGGCAGACTGGTTACCTGGGGTTGGGAGAGTCTAACCCCAACTCTCCCAACAGAGGAGGTTTCACAGAGAAGGTGGTAGCTCAGCTGCACCTTGAATAAGAGTAAAAATTTAGCTTAGTCCTGGGCAATCATCTCAGCTTGTTGCCAGACTGAATCTGTGGTAGAAGCACCAATTTACAAGGATATATCTGCAGTGTTCATTCAGATCCTTTGCTAAAGAAAAGAGAGACCCAAGAGTGCCTGAAATAACACAGGCATGAGAGCTGGCACTAGTATCAGATGAGACCGCAAGGCACCTCTCAGAATTCAACACTATGCCAACCATTCTAAGAAATACATGGCCAAAGTAGTGCATATTTGAGGGGAAAACCAGTCTAAGCGAGGCACAGGACTACCACAATGGTGCTGCCCAGCCAGTAAAACATCCCCTTCCACAGGAATCTTCTCTGGAGAAGCTTAATGACTGTGTGGCCACCCTTGTGATGTCCTCCCTGGTGATCATAGGAGAGATTCTCCAGAAGTTGTTCTCTACATGGTCTCGATCTCTTCCTTGTATAGACACTCTGATGGTGGCTTACAGGAAAGGACACGCTGTGTTGACAGCAGCCTGACAGCAGGCCTCATTCTCTACCTTGACCATATTCGAGGATGCCATTATGACAGAGCCAGTATAGAGAGGCAGCCCTTTCCCAGGAGCGAAAGGCTTACACAAAATAACATCTGTATTAAGAAAGCACCAAAAACAGAAAAAAGAAATCACCATAAACAAGATTTTTAGGCCTGTTTTTTGAAGTCCTGGGAGTGGGTTATGAAATCAATGCAATGGGTCACAACCAACCCCCTAGCCCCACAGAGAACAGAGTATATCCATTGTCCCTAAGGACTATTTCATAACATCTCTGTTTCAATCGTGTGTATATACATATGATATACTGTTGATTGTAAAATGTATATATACTTATAGATCGTGGTCAAAATTTTTTAAATGACTAGTTTAACAGTATTAGGTAAGAAAAAAAATAGAGATCCTGGCTGGGTAGTTCAGTTGGTTAGAGCATCATCCCAATACACCAAGGTTGTGCATTCGATCTCCCGTCAGGGCACAAGTGGAACAACAAATCAATGGTTCTCTCTCTCCTCCCCCTTTCCTCTTTCTCCAAGATCAGTAAAGATTAAAAAAAGAAAAAAATAAAAAGCATAAAGTTGCAGTCACACACATATAAGCCCAAACAAAAGATTTTATTAAGGTCACATTCAAATGTAATGACATATTCCCAGTTTTACTTTTCAAATGTTTCAAAAATATTACAAGGGGGAATTCATGGTAAAGACACATAGTAAAGATACACATTTTGCTCAGGAAATAAATGCTGTAGTAATTAGGGAAAACCCTATTATAGGTATATGTAAAGTACAAAATTCTCCAGGAGCTGAGAGTTGCAAGTATTACAGAGCTTTAAAATAGTAACATGCCCTGGCCAGTGTGGCTCAGTTGGTTGGAGCACTGTCCTGTACCCCAAAGGCTGGGGATTCGATTCCTGATCAGGGCACATACCTAGGTTGTGGGTTCAATCCCTAGTTGGGGTGCATATGGAAGGCAGCCAGTTGATGTTTCTCACATCAATGTTTCTCTCCCTCTCCCTTCCTCTCTAAAATCAAATGTATTAAAAATAAATAAAATAATGTTTTATGCCAGGGTCCCTAAAGCATGTTAGTACTTTATATAAACCATGACTACTACTCTGGTTTATATAAAGATGCCCTACTCAAGTACAAACTGCCCTAAAAGACCTCAAGGTCTCCTCAAAATTGAGATCTCCTCTTCAAAAATGCAATTCACATTCTCTCCAAACTTGGATTCAGAGGGAAGTGTCTCATACCTTCACCAACAGCTGTATCAAAAAATCTGTCTTGTGGTAAAACGTGAGGTATAAGTTGTATGTCCCTTATAACTCCTCTTAAATAACAGATACAAGCAGATCAGGATTTAAAAGAATTGCCATCTCCAGTAAGCCTGTGGCCCTTCAAGTCCAGGGACCAGTACTTAACAACCGCTAATAATGCCACACTAGAATTCATGAATTTATAATGGAGCTCTCCTGCTGTGAGCAGCATACATGAGAAAACAAATTACCTCTTGATCTCTACAGTAATTGGCTATGCCCCAAAGCACGAGATTTGATTATTCCAACAAGTAAAATTATGAAAATTATTGTATGCATATATTACATAGCTTGTTTAAAGATAGTTGTATCAGTATGACCCTGAATCTTATTTAATGGGGCAAGATGAAAAACGACCATTAATTTTCACAATAGCAATTTGACTAATTTAAGTCTCAACCTTTCACCCTACGCAACAAAGATCTTCCATTTTTATAATTATCAAGCTATTACTGCCTTATCCTATGGGTCCTTTCCTTGCCACACAGGATCAGAAACATATCCCCTTCTGGCAAAAAGTGAGGAAAATGGCCTTTTAAATAACTTTTTTTAAAAGAGCTTTTCTTTTCCTAGATATGTCTCTTGACATGTTAGGCTTTATTTGTGAGATTTTTTAAGAAAAAAAATCTTCTTCTTCCTTATTTAGGAAAGCTATAGGACTAAAACTCTAATAAAGGATGTAACATAGTGTTTCTTGACTGTTTGACTGAAATTCTCTCTTTGGGAGAAAAATCACAACAGATAAAATATCTGCTAAGTAGCCCATGTCAAAAATTTAAATGAGTTTCGTGCATTGAACATTCAGTTTCTTATCTACATAACTGAAGATGTTCAATTCAGGGCTTTAGTCAAGATTTTTGAACTTTGTGGTTCAGCAGCCTTTGTGAATGCTTCAGTCTCCTTCCCACTTGCAGAATTGCTTCCCCAAGCTTCCTTTTCACACTCACCCACCCAGGTAGGTGGTACAGCCTCAAGTGACCTTGAAGCAAACAGACTGGGGAGTTGGGTCGCTTGTCAAAAGCCCCAGTCAGTTAATGGCAAATCTGAAATGTGGTAAGACAACAAGGGTGTTCTCCACTCTGCCACCACCACCCTCCTCAGCTAAAAGGTTTATTAATTTTCAGTTATTCTGGAAACTGACTCCACTGATTGAAACTCTGACATACAATTGACTGATAAATACTGATTTTCCTAATACAGAGAAATGATTACCTAAGTCATAACTGAAACATCTATGAAGAAATCAAATTTTGTGTTGAAAGCTGGAGCCTCAAAAAACACATTATGTCTGGTTCGATTCCCAGTCAGGGCACATGCCTAGGTTGCAGGCCAGGTCTCCAGTAGGGGACACATGAGAGGCAACCACACATTGATGTTTCTCTCCCACTCTTTCTCCTTCCCTTCCACTCTCTCTAAAAATAAATAAATAAAATATTTTTTTTTAAACATTATGACATTTATTTCCAGGATCAATTAGCTGGACAGAAAGGTTAATGACCTGGGTTATATTTCCTGGTGTTTGAAATTATCCCTATTAGAATAAGGGAGAGAAATAAGTGGCTGAATGTTGTGTATGTAAGCCCATAAGTATGCAAAAGACTTTGGGACACTGCAAAACTCAGGTACTACTGTAGCAGTGACACCAGGTTTGGCATAGTACTAAACACTAGACTCATGGTAATTTACTTGCAGGAGTTCACAATCTGAAAAGTCAGATACAAATGGCTCTAATTCTCTGTGGCAGAAGCATGAGAAAGTGCTGCAGGAGCATGGATTAACAGTGAATGGACTGTCCGAGGCAGATTTCTAGAAGAGTTCATGAAGGTGATGCAAGTTGAGGCTTGACATATGAGAGGGTTGCTTTACAGAGAAAGAGGGTTGAAGAGGCCCCTGGAGGCACAGAGTAGACTGAGTAAGGTGTGTATGAGAATAAGTAGGGCACCATGCAACACATTCAAGGAATGGGATAGTTCAGAATTGCCAGAGTGCAGGTAGAAGTTATAAAAGCAGACGAGACAAGAAAGGCTATTTGAGGCCAGGCCACTCAGGGTTATGGCCCTTGTCCTATAGTTGTTGGCAGACTACAGGAACCTTCAGATGTGTTAAAATAGACAGGTGACAAGAACAGATCTTTGTTTTGTTTTGCTTTGAATTCTTACCTGAAGATGTTTATTGATTTTAGAGATGGAGAGAGAAAAACATCAATTGGTTATCTCCTTTTCATGTCCCAACTGGGGATCAAATCCACAACCTAGATATGTGCCCTGACTGGGGATTGAATCAGCAACATTTTGGTGTATGGGAAGGTGCTCCAACCAACTAAGCCACCTGGCTGAGGCCAGATCTAAGTTTGTGAAAAACCACTCTGGTCCTTCCATTTAAAGACAAATTCAACACATGTAATCTCGAGTCTATTTTGTCAAAGATGGCAGCACAACAGATCCCCTCCAGCATGTTCTTACAATGTGAATTTGACACTCTTCCCATTGAGTGGTGGAGTATGTATCCCTTCCCCATGAACCTGGACAGACCTCTATTATGGCTCAATAAGTAGAAAACAGAGGACATGACTATATAAAATGCCACTTTGCTTTCTTGTGACACTCACTTTTGGAATGAATCCACCATGCTATAAGGAAGACCAGGCCACATGTCTGTGTTCACGCTGCCAGCCAGCCTCAACCACTAGATAGACAACAAAGCCTTTCAGATGACTCTAGCTCCAACCACCATCTTTATGCAACTGTGAGAGACCCCAAGCAAGAACCTCCTGTCTGAGCATCCTAGAACTGCAAAATAGTAAGAAAAAGTGATTGTTGGTTTTTAAGCTTTTGAGTTTGGATATGATTAGTTATGCAATGATAAACATGCTTTTCTTGGCTACCCACCCCCAAATCCACTAAAAGAACAGTAAATGAATAAAAATATAACCTAAAAGACAAAGAAAATATGAGGTATGAGGCATAGGGTGTGAAAACTGTTAATTCATTTTTGGAGGATATAACATGCATGGACAGTGGCAGCTGATTTGGCAGGAAAGTTAACAAAGGACCTGCAGGGAGGGATGCCAGTGAGATACAAGGACCACAGTATCTCACTGGGAGATGCTCAGAGACTGGAGGCATGGGTGTCTGGGAAGGCCAGGGTGAGACTAAAGACAGTCAGTACTCAGATCCCCTAACCCCACCCTATACAGACAAATGCCTGCCCTTGCTCAACCCTGGCAGGAGACAGGAAGTTTATTCTCTGGAAAAAAACAAGAACTATTAGAGGAACAGGCCCCAACCTCTGACACACACACGTGCGCTCTCTCTCTCTCTCTCTCTCTCACTCACTCACACACATACTCTCTCTCTCTCTCTGGATTCAGCCTGGAGACAAGGGCTCCTGTTTCCAGTCTGCCAAGTTCCCTATGACATGAAAATGTATGCCCAATAGAAAAAGTCAAAATTCTCACTGAGTTCAACTGTGTTTTTATTGGAACACTACCACTGAATAATGCTCTAATCTCAAGGTGGCTGAAAAGACCCACTGTGAAGGACTGTCAATGGTACTGGCTCAGGAGTTTAGCCTGAGGTCCCAAACTGGTTTTGAGGCCCAGAAACATGCTTGAGGAGACATGGCTTGGCCTGTATAGTTTAAAAACTGTTTGTGAATTGCCAATACTTTAAAGTCAAGAGATTTCACATGTACAAATCTGGGTTTCTAGCTTCTCATGAGAAATCCTAAGATACACTATCTGTGAGTTATATTGCAAGTGCTGATGACAGCCTGCCCCTTTTAGAGGGTAGGAGCTCTCCAGGTGTCACTTCCGACTATTTAACATTCTAATGGTATTTACATCAGCTCCCTAACTGCCCCCCCCCCGCCCCCCGCGGTCCCCCTTTGCCCTCACCTTAAGCATCTGGGTTTTCACTTCAGTCCTAAGTAATGCAGAACCATTAAAGAACTTTGTAAAGAGGGCTAGAAAAGACTCTATTTCAGAGCACTCTGGCAGCAGAAGGGAAGAAGGGAGGAAAGGACACAGGAAGGGAAGGAAGGGATGGGAAGGAGGCACTGGTCCAAGTGTGGCAGGTTAGGAAACCATCGCAGTGGGACAAATGAAATCTAAACTAGGGAATGGTGGGGGAGGGGCCAGATGTGAGGGGTGAACCTAGAGGCTTTGATGTTAGATTCTCAGCTCTAACAGTGCACCCAAGGCATCCTGAAGGTCAAAAGCCACAGGGTGGCATCCCATCTCTCCCCGAGGTGAAGGGGAGGATACAAAGCAAAGGGCAGAAAAGGTTTTCCAAGGAACCTTTGGCTTCAAGGTGCATGTCCTGACCAGTAGTGAATACGTTGTGGCGCTGAAATAATCCCTTTGTTAAGAAACTCAAAGAATGCCGCTCTTTAACTTTTAGATTTTGTGAGCAGTCCTAACTGGGTTACCTCTTCAGGTGGTGCTGGGCTAGTAAAGTACTACCAAGCCTCAAGAGTTCCTAATTAGAGACCTTTAAAAAACAAAAACATCCTTTGCTGATCTGCCCCTCATCAGAGGAGCTGTTCCCTTCAGCCATCACATAATCTTCCCTAGAAATGATTACAGATCCTTTCTTATTATGAAGCAAAATGGTAAATGCCATCTGTTAGATCTTCATCTACTTGGCAGTATGTTCCAAGTGGATACTTTGAAACATGATAAGATTTGGCCTATGTAGCAAGAATTCAAGTGACTCAAATAAAGATATGGCTCTTTTTTAAAAATAAATAAAAAAACCCAAACAAAAATATTCTTCTGAGCAATCCATGTCCTAAACCAGGAGTTGCATTTTTTTGAGAAAGTAATCTAATTTTACATCATGCTGCAAGATATTTGAACCAAGTACAACTTGGAAACAACACGTTTTTAAGGCCCAGGAAACCCCAGGTCAGAAACAAAAGGAATATGATTCTCAATAAGAATCATGCTGGATGGGGCTCTGGTACTCACACTTCCACTTCCCGAGTTCTAGTGTGTCCCTCCTCCCCTATGACCAGTTCACCACAGGGTCGGTCTCTTTTCTCTTCCTGGGAATAGCAAGGGCTATTTACAGAAGACCTCTCCAAGTAGCCTTCTACTGTGACAGAGCGTGACTTTGACAGAATCATGGAGATGGGTAGAAGAGGGTTTTCTTCCTGTCAAAGTCCCCAAGCACAGAAGAGAAGAAATAAACAGAAATAACTATTAATAAATGTTCCACCGCTTGCTAGCCATATGACTTTGGAGAAGTCATTCTCCCTCTGTTTAAGGTCTCAGCCTTTTCAGCTACAAAAACAAGATAGTTATTGTGAAGATTAAACAGAATAGTATGTAAGTGCATGGAATGTGCGATCTGGTATTCTGCGATTACATCTGTTCAGAGTCCACATTTCTTAAAAAAAAATAAGGCTAGTAACAATTATAGGAAATTTAAAAGTGTTTTTATGCTTTTTTAAAATTGATTTTTAGAAGGAGAGGAAGGGGGAAGAGAAGAAAAACATAGATGTGAAAGAGAAACATCAATCAATTGCCTTCTATTTACACTCCAAGAGGGGATTGAACCCTGCAACCTTCTGGTGTGCAAATCAGCACTCCAAGCAACTGAGCCACTTGGCCAGGGCTAAAAATTTGTTTTAAAAAGTTTTGTCTTTTTTTTTTTTTGCCAATTAATATTTCTGAAATTAGATCAGTGGTTCTGACTCAGTAGAAGTGCTGATACCAGGCCCCACCCGAAGCTTACTGCTCAGAACCCCTGGAGACCTGGCAGTTCCCTAGTCAAGAACCCTTTGCAAATGTAGATGCTTCTTGTATTTTTTTTAGATTTATTTATTATTTTTTATTTTTAGAGAGAGGAGAAGAGAGGGAGAAAGAGATGGAGAGAAACATCAATGTGTAGTTGCCTCAAGTGCACCCCTACTGGGGACCTGGCCCACAACCCAGGCGTGTCCTGACTGGGAATGGAACCAGCAACCCTTTGGTTCACAGGATGATGCTCAATCCACTGAGCCACAAGAGCCAGGGCTAAATGTAGATAATTGTTAATAAACAGTTAAAAAAAAAGTACAGCTAGTATAATACAACTTGATTTTTGTGTGTGTGATTTTAAAATCTATTAAATGTTACAAAGCCACTTAGAGTTCTCACTAGAAAGATTTCTAGCAAAAACATAGAGAAAAATATGGCACTATGGAAGTGCTGACCTCAGCTGCAGGGGCTTGTAACCTGCTGATATTATTTGCAATTTGTGTTGACATGTACATCTACTTTGAGGGGAAGAAACACTGCTCAAGCAGGTCAAGATTATGAACCCCTGCTACTACTTTCAACATTAAACAATTAACCTTTAATTGAAAATTCACTGGAACTATTATAAATAGGGCAAACTGATGCAGCATAGTTTATAGTATAAACCTTAATGTTGAACTAGACCAGAGCCCTGGCTTCACCTACTGATTGCACCTGTAGCTTTTGGGCATTGGGCAGGCCGCCTAACTTATCCCGCCCAAGCCTCAGTTCCTGCACCTCAGTAAAATGGAAATGACAGTGCCTTTTTCACAGAGTTGCTGGGTGTTATATGAAGAAAATTTCAAAACCTGTAAGCCATCATAGAAACATTAGTAATTGTTTAGTACTCATTTCAAAATCTAGTACAATTGTAATATTTGCCAAAAAAACCCAAAATTCATTGATATGTGAATTTTTACACTATATTAAGTAACAATAGTTGACATTAAAAACTTAATTTTTGAAAAAGAATCCACAATTGCAAAGTAGTTCATGTTTACAAGCATGTACCATTATCACACATGACTTTCTTGTTCTTATCCATCTCTCTTGTAAAAATCTCCCTGCCAGAAGAGGATTTGACCGTAACATCTTTTGAGGCTCCTTCCAGCTTCCGGATGTGTGAGGTTCACCATGACATTACCCAATTTAACTGTTTTCCCCACTTCCTTGCACAATGAGAACAAGGAAGAAGGGAAAATCAATGTGTTTAAAGCATCTCCTATCAAACCAAAATATAAAACTAAGGACAAAATACTCAAGGTTGGGGTCACCTTGATAAAAGCCAAACTAGGTGTTTAAGAAAAACGACTGACCTACCCATCCTGGAGACATCACTCACTCATAACAAACAAGTGCAGGGGGGAAAATCAATTAGCAGAGGATCTTTGGTCTACAAAGAGAATAACGATGGAGTCTAGCCTAAACACTTCAGGGAATCTAGGATAAATAAGTTGTCTCTACCCTCCAAAGCAAGTAAAAAACCATACATAACTTAAAAGAGAAATACCTAAGGAAAATCTACAATTCCCAAGAGTCACAGGATCAAGACAAGCAACATTCTTTATATATTTAAGCAATTTTGCAAAAAGTTGCTTCACATACATACTTTTATACCATTGTTTACTAGTTCCCAACTGCGAGGGGAAGAGGCATGGTCTTAAAATTCGGATATGTTCACTAAGCGACCATAAGTAATAGGTTTGGGCCCTGGCCTGGTAGCTCTGTTGATAGACAGCATCATTCCAATAGACCAAGGTTGTAGATTTGATCCCACGACAGGGCACACACAAGAGCAAACCAATGAATGCGTTAAGTGGAACAACAAATTGACCTTTTTTCTCCCTCTCCCTTCCTCTCTCTGAAATCAATTTTTAGCTTTTTTTAAATAATAGGTTTTTGGAGTGTTTGAACACTTTACCTCATACTACCAGAAGCTGGCGCATCCTCAGACCTTTAAAACCTAAATAAAAAACCAGCTGTACAGAGAAGGGCCAACAGCCCAATAACCAACCACCCAATAAGCCACTCTCTTCCGATCTACCTATAGGCTCTCTGCTGTGACTGCTTCTTCAATCAACAAACACGGAGGCTTCAGCTCGGCGGGAGGCCTTGGTAGTGAAAGTCAAAGCCAGAACACAGTCCCCGCCCTAGCCTCTAGGCTCGCGATCCCCCGGGAGGGGCAGGCTAGCACCGGAATAACGGTGCCCCGCGTCCCTAGGTTCTTAAAACGACCAGTTCTCCCTTTACCCTGAGAACAGTGGTGGCCGCGCCATTTAAATTCTACTTTCGTCTAACGGTTGCGCCGACCGAGTCTGGGTTCGAGGTTTCCAGGACGGACCGAGCAGACCGCGGCGTTGGCGTCAGCGCCGACACCAGCCGGCGGGCGCGCGAGGGGCCGGATGAAGCAGCGACAGCCGCGGCGTTCCGGTGAGCGCGCGAGGCTCAGCCAATCGGGTGCTCGCCCGCCCCCCACGACCGCGGCGAGGCTGGCGCAGGAAAGAGGAAGAAGAACATTCGCCCTCCTCCTACCAGCGCGCGGGCGGCGGCGGCAGCGGCACTGGGGTCACGAACTCTGACCTTTCACTGACAAAAACAATAACAAACCCCCCGTTTCCCGCGACCCCTGCGGCGCCCCGGGGCCCGCCCCCGCTTCCACCTCGGCGTCTCTTCTCTCGCCCGCTGCCCCGCGAGCCTGCGGCCCCGGGGCTCCCGCCATCCGCCAACGCCGGGAGCCCGGCCTCCTCGCGCCTTGCCCTCCGCGCCGGGGGCCGCCCGCCGCAGACACGGGACCTGCTTCGAGGCTGCTTTGGCGCCAAATCCTGAGGTAAAATTGAAAAAGGGCTGGGGCGGGGTCGGCCCGGCGGCGGAGGGGGCGGGCCTGGCGCGCGGACATGGAGGCTCCGTGGCGGCAGCTGAACTCGACCCTTTTACCTTTGCCACGGGGCGGCGGCGCCGGACGCTTTGCATAGTGGGCCGGGCGCTCCCCTCCCATTCCCGCCCGCGCCGGGAGCAGCGAGCGGGCTCCCCCTGACCGGCCCGGCCGGCGCGAGGGTGGGGGCAGAGGGGGGATGGCCGCAGCCCCGCCTCACAGTTGGCCCTTCGCCAGCGCCGCCATTTTGTTCTCGATGGAGTGGGCTCTGGCTGGGCCGAGCTTCCCTCCTCCTTGTCAGCCTCTTCCTCCCTGCAGTCCCTCCTTCCCTCGCTCCCCGGCTTCTTGCCCCTCCGCGCCTCGGGTGCCGTTGGCCGCCGAGGCCCAACCGCCGTTTTTCCTGAAGGGGTGGGTGGAAGGCTGGTACATATTGCGACCTTATGAGCGACGGCTTTGCTGACCAATTGATATCCAGACAGGAGGGCTGGGGCCTGCGGCTCCGCCTCCCGGGGCTCTGCTGATTGGCTTGGGCGGGAGAGGGCGGTCCCCGCGGGGAGGTTGAGTCCTATTCGGGCGGGAGCAGAGGCCAGGGCGCGGCGTGGGGCCCGGGGGCGCGGTCTGGGAGAAAGTGTTTGGGTTGCACAGGGACGTGGTGTGGGGCCAGGCGGCTTCCCACCTTCCCACAGTTTGGAATGCGTCCAAAATGGGTAATACAGAACAATAGTAATAAAGGTGGCGAAGCATCTTGAATCAACGACGCTGACTCGTGGGAAAGACGTTTCAGGATCTGGACATCTTTCAGGGCTCTTTCCCGTTATGTCCGTTGCAGCCGCGGGCGAATCCTCTGAGGCTCAATTTCATAGTTTGTAAAATGGTGAGAATGGGCGTTTTCGCCAGGCTGGACCTCCCTTCTCGGGATCGCTGAGGAACTCTACTCAGAAAATGGAGTCCAGGCTACTTTATGAACTCCAGAGTAATGTAAAAATGGTGTTACTGTTGAAAATCGGATGTAGAAGCATCAGGAGTGGAAAGTTTAAGTGTATTGAGGGCTTGAGAGAACACAGGTCAATCAGGTAATTCTCTTTTGTTTCGTTGAATAAATGCTTATTTGCTTAGTTTGGGACACTGGGGATACATCCAAAGACCCAGCAAGACAAGGCCTCTGCCCTCCTAGAATTGGGGGGTGGAGATGAATAGACGAAGAGGTAATTTCAGACAATGGTAAATTCAGAGAAAGAAATTAAACTGGATAATGTACTAAAGAAGGCATGAGGAAACAAATTTAGATTGGATGGTTAGAGAAAGACTCTCTAAGGAGGTGATGTTTGAACGAGGAACCCAAAGGTGGAATGAGAATGAATAGTCAGAGAGAGAACCACAGGTATAAGGGCCCAGGAGGCAAAGCATTTGGTGTGATTGAGAACAGGACAGTAGCAAAGAGTCGTACCCTGGCGAGTGGTTGGGACAAGTTCATTGTTCTTTCCATTATCTCACTCTGTCTCCAGGCTAAAGTCTGTGAAATATGACAGAGGTAATAGAGACTCAATCTTCAACTTAGCTATATTTCCCTTGACTTTCTTTTTTATTGTTATCAAATGAACTGCTGATCCATATATGACTTGGGAGGGGGGCACAGAAAATCACTTCAAAAGTCAAATGCCTTGTCAGCCCCTTATATCCATCCATCTTCAACAAGCATTTGCTGAGCCTCATGAATATCCCAGGAATATCCCAGGAACTGGCTGTAAGACTGGCAACACAGAGATGACTAAGACAGTGTTCTGTATTCGCAAGTGTATGTGAATGTGGTTCTATACAGCAAATTCTAGTTTCTCTTGGTCAGTCCCTCCCTCATATATACATGTACACATATACGTGCACAGATAAGATGTTATAAGCAAAAGCTAATTAGTGTGTTGGTTAACAGTGCCAAACATTTACTAGCTGCATGACGTAGGTTAAGGTACTGAACTTTTTTGAGGCTTAGTTTCTTCATCTGGAAAATAGAACCTTCCTTCTAGATTTGATTAAATTAATTAATGTAATCAGAGAGCTTAGAAAAGTGCCTTGCACCCTGGCCATTGTGATTGGAGCATCATCTCCTAACTGAAAGGATGGGGGTTCGATGCCTTGTCAGGGCACATACCTAGGTTGCGGGTTCATCCCTGGTGGGCGCAGGTGCCTGCAACCACACCACCCCCCACTCCTGGTGGGGATCCCTGGTCTGGGTGCATGCAAAGGCAACCAAGGATGCTTCTTTCACATTGATTCTCTCTCCCTTCCCTTCTCTCTCTCATAAAGCAAATGAAAATGTCTTCAGGTGAGGATTTAAAGAAAAAGAAAAGTGCCTTACACATAGTAAATACTCATAATTAGAGTTGTCATTATGAAGCACTGTCTGATAGACATACTGGACTAGTTAAAGGATATAAACAACAAAATTTTTAGGCAGTGTGGTATAAAGACAAACACTGGATTAGAACACGGGGGTTCTAGTTTTGGCTCTTCTGCTTTTGGTTATTAGTTGGCATCCAAACCAAAAGTTTATTTAGAAAACAAAGTAGTGGAACTAATAGTACTAACAAAATGTATGGGGTACTTTACAGAACTCTTTTTACAAGCATTACATTGTTCAAGCCCCAGTAGAACCAGTGTAATTGTGGAGGCCCTTTTCCTGCTCTACTTTAAAACCTTGTAAGATGTTCCATCATTTTCTTATCCCTGTAGCCCTAGCCCCCTGTGCTCTAAACATACTGGCCTGCCTTCAACTCTTGTGACACTGTGGCTTACCTTAATTAACCCCAGGCCTGAAATCCTCACATACCCTGCCCCACCCCCCTCTGGGTATCATGCCCACACATACCCCAGTTCTTCGGATCTTAGCTCAAGCATCACTTCTTCAGGGTAGCCTTCTCTGATGCCCAGTATCAGTTTAGATCAGATTCTTTTACTTTACTACACTGTGTTTTTTTCCACTATAACCTTTGTCTCACTTTGTAATTATACTCCATTACATGATTGCTTGATATTTTTGTTTCCCCTTACCATGCAGTAAGCTTTATGGGAGCCAGAATTATTTTGCTTATCATTATATTTCCAGCCTTTAGCAAAGTGCTTGGCACTATTTGTTGGATGAGTGAATTGCTAATTTATGCTATCACCGATAACTAACTTGCTTCTCATTAATGGTACCTTTTCCTGTGTGCTTGTTCAGCAGTTCAGATAGCAGTGCCAGCAATAAAATGTCTGTTATGGTATTTGGATGAATTCAGGAAGTAGTCCCTCACAGATACAGCACTGACTAGACCTATGAATATAGATAAGATAACCCAGATGAATCTCTTTTTATCCACTTATGTTTTGTTTTTATGGTTTTTTATGACAAGAAATAGATAATTGAATAATTAACTAAATTACTAAGTAAATTACATGAAAGTTAATGAGTTTATATGGAACTCATTAATAAATTGCCCAAATATAATGCCATTTACTTTAACTGAAGAAACAAAGCACCGCTGATTTTCTTGAAATTAAAAATACTGGTCATTTTCTCTATCACAGGGATAACAGAGAAGAAGCCTTCAGTAAATTTTTAGGGAGTTGAGAACTGAAAGTCTTTGTAGTCAGTAGTTTTAAATATTTATCTTTCCAAAGATAAATTGATTCACGTAACAGAATTATTGAGAATCACCTTTTAATTGCTTTACCAAGGTTAAAATCAGATTTTAAAAAATCTTCACCAAAGGATGTTTATTGATTTTAGAGAGAGAAGAAGGTGGGGGGTGGGAAGAGAAACAACGATGTGAGAAAGAAACATCGATTATTTAGCTCACAAGCCACCCACACAGGGCTAAAAGCAGATTTTGCAAAGTATTTGTCAAGCTTCCACTGGAAAGTCTGGTTAATAGAATATTTTTGTTGACTTATTTTATATAATACTGATTTAAAAAATAAAATGTTACAGTATTTAAAACCAATAACAGTCACACTTTAATTCTTTGGTTTTGGATTTTTTAAACTTTATTTTTATTGTTGGCACTATCACAGATGTCCCCATTTTCTTCCCCCTTGCCCATCTCCACCCAGCCCCTGCTCTCCCTTCTGTTTGTCCATCAGTAGGATTTTTTGGTATCTCTTGCTTATTCAACAATTTTGATTCCTTGAATTACTCAGGGTAACTAAAGAACTGACAGTATAATGAAAAAGCTGTGTATTGTCTTACAACATTAAATAAGTTATTTATTGCTTTTAACGGTTGTAAAGTGACCTTGAAGTTTTATTCTCATGAACATGCCTTTACAGAAAAAGAAAAGCTATTTGTGTAATAACCTACCTCATTTATGAGGAATTATGGGAAGTCTTCACATTTGTCTCCAAGGAGTCAAATAATAGTTCAGTGCCTGTCTCTGGAACCTTGAGTGGGTAGCCTTTTAAAAATATTTATTTATTTATTTATTTATTTTTAGAGAGAGGGGAAGGGAGGGTGAGTGGTTGCCTCTCCCGTGTCCCCTACTGGGGACCTGGCCTGCAACCCAAGCATGTGCCCTGACTGGGAATCAAACTGGTGAACCTTTGGTTCTCAGGCTGGTACTCAATCCACAGAGCCACACCAGCCAGGGCTGTTTTCCACTTTCAAAAGGGCAGGAAGGAAGCCAACACTGAGATTGGGGCCAAGAATGGGGATCTCATGTCCAAATAACCTAGACAACGAGGCAGGTAGGCCTATGTGAAGCAGATGGCCACCTTGGCACTGAGTCACTGGCCTTTTGTGTCTAGCTTAGTGTCTCCACATATTGAGAGTTCTCATTTGGGGTTTTTACCTTTCAGTTTTCCTACCTATGTACCATATGCTCCTTTAGTCTGAAAGCACCCACTAAAGTGGATACTATTTCCCCTTAATACCACATTGGAGGAATCTGTGGAGGAATCCATTTTACAGCTCAAGTCCAGCCTCATACTTGATATAAAACTCCTGTGGTCAAGTTTATTTAACACTTTTTACTTTATTACTGGTTTTCTAGAAAACATGTTGACTTTTCCTCCATGTATGATTATCATCTTTAACCTGATGGACACAGTTGTGTTCCTGTCACATGTAAAAGATGAGCTCCTTATTATTTATTGGAGTTTCACTTGCTTTTAACCTAACATGATGGGAGCACATCATGAGACTCTCTTTGTATTTCTCTCCCATCCTGCCATTCCTTCTCCATATCCTTTGTCACCTATTTCTGCTATTGGTTCTCCACCCTCTCTTCAGGTGCCCTGAAAACTAGAGTTTTAAGCAGCAGGAGCTCTGTACAAAAAAAAGTCAGGACTGTCTGAAAACAGCAGCTCAACTAGCCTAGCTCACAGTGATGATGAGTAGTGGATGGAGGGATGAAAGTCCAGATCAGGGCATTGGCATAGGCGTTGTTACTGGGAGAGCAGATTCATACCCCTTGGCATCTGGGAGTCTTGGAGCAGAGGGATGGGAAGTGAATTGTTAGGATGGGAAAGGAATAGGCTAACTCAGATGCTCAACTATCCTTTCTGATTTACTCCTGGACTCCAGGTAACTTATAATGATGAAAGCCAATCTCAGGGACAAAGTGTTATTTTTAGGGACAAGAAAAATCATCTTTTCCATTGTAATAAGAGGCCTGACCTCCCAAAGTAGGAGGTGAAACCCTTCATTCCATAATTACCGACAGTATCCCCAAAGATTCTAAGCCCTGAGAATGTTAACTGTTGATAGGGAGGAATTTCATTCCAAGTGTAAAAGAGGATACCAAACCATTCTGTCCTGTTTGGATTGAAATTAAAATACTGGTCATTTTCTCTATCACAGGGATAACAGAGAGAAGAAGCCTTTAGTAAGTTTGTAGGGAGATGAGAACTGAAAGTCTCTGTAGTCATTGGTTTGAAATATTTATCTTCCCAAAAGTAAATTGATTCATGTAATAGAATTATTGAAAATCAACCTTTAATTGCTTTACCAAGGTTAAAATCAGTTTAAAAAAATTTTTCACCAAAGGATATGATTATTGATTTTAGAGAGAGAAGAAGGTGAGGGGATAGGAAGAGAAGCAATGGAGGTTGAAAGAAGGTATTGGGGGCTGGAAAACTGGATGAATGCTACTGAAGAATAAGGAGAAATGAGAGGCTGGCAGTGCTAGACTCAAACTTGAAGCCTTTGTGGTTTACTAGGAAGAAAAGATGACATTGCATCAAAAGGCATGTGTTGTGTTGGCCAAAAATGCGCCCCCCGCCCCGTAAATGGCTCTAGTAGTGATTCATTGTCTAACTTCTTTCAAAATAATTTTGTTAGATTGTTTTGTGACAGCTATCATATATCAGCATGCATTTTTAAAAAAACATCAAAATTGGTGAATTTTTGTGTAGCCATTTTAATATTGAAGATGGAAGAAAATACACAATGTTTTTGGAATATTATGCTTTTATTATTTCAAGAAAGGTAAAAATGCAACTGAAACATAAAAAAACGATTTATGCAGTATATGGAAAACATGCTGTGACAGATGGAATGTGTCAAAAGTGGTTTGCGAAGTTTTGTGCTGGAGATTTCTCACTGAACGGTGTTGCTCCATGGTTGGGTAGACCAGTTGAGACATTAATTGAGAACAGTCAATGTCATACCGCACAGAGGATAGCCAACATACTCAGAATATCCAAATCAATAAAGTTATTGGTGATGAAAATGGAAAATATATCTCTTATTTTCTGGAAAAACCATATGGACTTTTTGGCCAACCCAATACAAGAATATTCATAGCAGTAGGAGTCCTAAGAGTTCCAAACTAGAAACAATCTAGATGTTCATTAGCTGTAGAATGGATAAATAAATTGTGGTGTGGTCACACTTGTAATACTATACAACAATGAAAATGGACTAGTTACTCTTGGTTATTACAAAAATAATGAGCTAAAAAAGCTAGGCACACAAAAAATATATTACATACAGCTCAAAAACAAAGCAAAACTAGTCCATGATGATAGAAGTCAGGAGAGAGGGAAAGTAAATGACCAGGGGAGGGATTATAAGGGTGACTTTTGGGGTGCTGGTAGTGTTTTACTGTTTTGAGTGGTTTTAATGTTTGTGTTCACTTAGTGAAAATTCATTGAACTGTTTCATTTATGATTTGTGCACTTCTATATTTGCATGTTGTACTTCAGTAAACATTTCTACTTTAAAAAAGACAGTAAAATTATCCTCACCATTTTAATCAATATGATTATCATGTAGGTAAAATTCCAAAAGAATCATTTACTGTCATGGTGGAGCTAGGTCAGAAATTTCTGTGAGCAGTACTGAAACATAAAGCACATACAGTAAGTACTCACTTAACATTGTCAGTAGATTCTGTGACTTTAAATGAAACATAATGAAACCAATTTTACCATAGGCTATTTGACAGAAACAGGAGTGAGTTTCTAGGGCATCTCATCAATGCTATAAGAAAACAACAGTATTTGAGGACCTGCTATACTTAGGAATTAGTAGTTGTATAAATGAATTATTAAATGATTTAGCTTTTTGATATAAACAGTTTGTTCCCTTAGATAATTAACTGGTTTCCTGTCACTTTTTAAAATTCCTTCCTCTTGATGTTTTTAGGGAAATTATTTTGAAGGGCACATAGGGAAAGTCCTGTTCTAAGAGTCAGAGAGACTTGAATTAGAATCCCAGGCTACCTCTTACTAGCTGGAAGACTCGAAAAAAGTTGATTAAACTTCTGAGTTTCAATTTTTTCCTGTATGTATTGGTAGGGCTAAGAATACCTACTCAGAAGGTATTTTAAGGATTAATTATTACCTAGTTTGATATACGGCATATTGTAGATTCTTAGAAAATCTGTCCTGCTTTCCTGTTTCACACTGATAGAAAATGAAGAGAGTTCTTATTCTTACTACCATCACCCCATACTTTGGGCCCTTTGGGAAGGTGAGGAAAATCATGAACAGTGTACAATGGGTTTTTTTTTTTAGGGGGTTTCTCCACACAGAAAATTGTAGCACTGCTCTGATAGCATAGAAACTCCAGAGAGGAGAACCACTTCTTTTTCCCACTGTTTACTCTTCAATCCCACCCCCCACCGCCAACCCAAGCATTTATTATAATCCAGACTTGTGATAACTTTCTTGTGGAGGGCAGGAAATCACCTGACCCAAAAGCAAGTATCTTGGAGTCTAAGTATGGCAGGGTTTCTCATGATAGGATGTATATCTGAACTTGAGTTTGGAAGCATTCCCATGAATCTCTTTTCTCTTGATAAACATTTGTATTATATTAAATCTGCCACTGAATGGAAATCTACTTGATTTCCATTTCTGGTTTCAAGTTTTGGTCTATGATTTCCAGTCTTGAGCTATGTCTCATTTTTTAAATTCTCTTTTATGCTGTCTAGAGTCTTCAGTTTTTATTCTCCCATGAGTATAAATAAAAAGACTCTAACAATGACAGTGTAACAAAACTTATACTGAATACCTTGGACCTATCAAGAAGTTCTGTACCCATGTAGTATTTTGCAAACAGTTATCAGGTATTAATTTATTTTTAAATATTTATGAGATTTATCTTAATTCAGTCCTTTCATTTTGCCCAGTTATACAATTTAACAATGAATTACAAATGCTGTGTTAGCATATTATACATATAAATATAGTTAAATTTCATGTGGATCTTATGTCAAAATGAGAGGCCTGTTTCTAAGTGTAATACACTTTTTATAGTTTAAGGTACTGCTTTCAGATTTCTTTACGAAAGTAAAAGTGGCACCGTCTCCTGTACCAATAGTAGCTTCCATGTAGTATGTGTCTGCTGTGTGCCAGGCACCATGTTAGGCCCTTTCCATATATATTTAAGATCTGATTTTTGCAATAAACCCATCTGGTATAGTATCAGATCAACCTAGTGCTTGAGCCTCAGAACCCAGTGTGTTTGTTTAGATGAGAAAATATCAAGACAGTAGGGACCCTGAGAATATTATGCTAAGTGAGATAAGTCAGTCACAAAAAGCTAAGAAGCACATGATTTCGCTCCTGTGGGATATAAAACTGAAACTCAGAGACACAGACAACAGAATGGTTACCATAGAAAAGGAGGTAGGGGTGGTAGAGGGTAACAGGGGTCAAATACATGGTGATAGAAGATCATTTTACTATGGGTAGTGGGTGCACAATGCAATTTACAGGTCATGTGTCATAGTAATGTACACTTGAAACCTTTACGATCCTGTAAACCAAACCAATGTCACCCCAATAAATTTAATAAATAACATTTTTGAAAGACAGTAGATATTTTTGCATGTTATATAATTGGGGGTCATGTAATACATAAATATTGATGTGAATCAGTTCTTTGTGAAGGGAAAGGCAGGCTCACCCATTCCTATCAATAAAGACAGAGTTTCCTTGTCCCAGGGTTTGTTTGTTGTTATTTGAGACCCTGGCTTCTAAGCCTGCCTCTGTGGAGAACATAGTTAAGCTGTCCTGGCAACTTACTGGGTATTCAGGTATTCCCCATCAGAGCCCAGCTTTCACTGCAGTGGGGTCTGTAGCTATGGTTGACTAAAGAAACCCTGGTTGCAAAGTTTGGTCAGCTTTATACTCTTTGTGAGCCCAGAAGAGCTGATTCACCATAGTGTTCTCTGCTTCTTCGTTGTGAAAGGAGTGATATTGACCTCATTGTAGTTGAGAGAATTTATTATAAATCAATTTTTATATACTCTGCCTTGTTATCATATATGTGCTATACAGGAAAAACTCAAGTTCAAATTAAGTTTAAGACTATGCCTTCATACCTAGTCTTTGTTGCAACTACTTTCTAACCGACCCTCCAGTGTATATGCAGTCTGTCTTCTCTGTTATCTCCACACTCATGCTTAAAGGATTTTTTGAAAATCCAGATGTGATCACTTCATTTTTCTGCCAACCTCTAATTGTTCTGTGTTGTCTATGATGGTAGTCTCTCTCCTCCACTGACCTCTCCAACAATTCCCCACCACATTTCCTGCTGTTCCTCAAATATGCCATTCTCCTTCATACCTGCCAGTTTGTATGTGCTGTCCTCTCTGCTTAGGACTCTCCCCACCCTCCTCCTCTTTGCTTTTTGAATTTCTACTCTTCCTTCAAGACCCAGCTCCACTCATATAAAACTGTCATTGGCTTCCACTGGCAGAGGGAGATGCTTCTTCCCTTTGGACACTTATTGTAGCATTTACATGGCATAACTATTATCAGTTTCTTAAAGTTCTTCAAGGACAAGGACTTTCTCCTCCTCCCCCTCCTCTTCTTATTGTTGTTAATTCTCAGCAGTCAGTTCATTTACTGTTTCACAGAAATTTCTTAAAAAGGATTGGTGGTGGTTGAACTTGATTAGTTGAAAGCTATCAGAGGAAAATATTCTGAAGCAATTGTTTCTTTTTTTACTTAAGATACTTGGTCTTTTCCTCAAGTATTGTGTGTGGGAGCAACCTTCAAGCATTAGGGAGCTGAATAGGTCAAGGACCAGCCTTTGAAGACCTCAGGTTTCTCTACCAAGAGCTATGTTGTTTTGCCCACAGTGCTTATTAAACAGTTTGGTGTATAGTAATCACTCAGTAAATGTTAATTACTATCAGTATTATCATGCTTAGCTCTACCAGCCAAGAAGGTTGTTTTTAAGTGCTTTGTGTAGTTTGTAGTATCAAAGCAACAGGTTGTTCTTTTTTTCAGACTTCAAATGCAAAATTATATTGTGCTAGTGACTGGTTTTTCAAACTATAGGTGGACTCAATACACTGTTCCTGGAGCTTCTCATTCTAGGGGAATACCTCCTAATTGACAATCATTGTCAAAATGCTCTACCTTGTCTTCCTACCATGTGGTCTTTCCGTCTGTAGGACTGCCTATTGCTGTGGTAGCAGTAAGAGAAGCTCTCAGGTGAGAGTCTTACCCCTCGACATTATCTCTCTCTTTTTTTTTTTAACCTATGCACTGGAGTTAAAATGTTTTCCCTCACTTCCTGATATCACCTGAGGATTTTGTTCTTACATTGTGATATCCTGGAATAAGCCTCTGTCTTTCTTACTTATATATGAAAGTAAAATATAATTTGTAAGTTTCAAAAAACGATGAAATAGAAAATTTTTTTTTAAATTACCCTTATATCTGCTCTCACTAGATTTAAATCTTTATTGAAAGCATTTGCTTTTCATAATTTCTCTTCCAGTTTCTCTCTCTCACTATTATTCTCACTCTTTGTCTTTGCTTATTTTTCCAGAAGGTGCACGTTCCTCCTTGTTCATTTTTAAGCAGTTCCAAAGCTGCTGTTGATGCCTGAAGCTGCTTTGGAGGCAGAAAACCAAGAGTGAGATCAAGAATTGTAAGAATTCATATATATAAAGAAAGGTTGCTATTCTGGGTCTTGAGTGTTTGAGATGGTCCAGGAAGTTGTTGTGGGAAAGAGAGCAAGATTGGGGGGTGGGGGTGGGGCGGGGCACTTGCCCTAACAGAGAGTGAGATTTATTATAAAGCTGCAGTAATTAGATAATGGTAGTAACATGGAAAAAGTTAAGTAACAGTAGTGTAACATAATACAGAACCTAGAATTATATCCACACATACAGGGAAGCCTGAGATATGGCAGAGGTATATTGCAGATTAGTGGGGTAGAGGACAGATTGTTAAAAAAAAAATGATGCTGGAAAACTGATTAACCATACAGGGAGAAAAGTAATTGGAATCTTCTCATTACACTTCAAGAATCAATTTTTAGATGGATTGAGGACTTAGATGTGAGGGACAAAACTCTTAAACATTTATAATACATAAAATTATACTTTTGAGCCTCGAGCAGAGCAGGATTTTTACAAGTAAAACAGTAAAGTATAAACTATAAAAGAAAATGTTGATAAATTCAGCCTTGTTAAATTTAAGAACTTCTGTTCACCAAAAGACACCATAAATTAAGTAAATAGATATGCTCCAGAGTAGAAGATATTTGTAATTTACATAATCAACAAAGAATTAGTATCTAGAGTATTCAGCTTTTCTGAGCTAAACATGTTAATTACTACTTCTCCATGACCTAATCTCTATAATTGTTGGTTGTTAGTAGTATCTTGTAGCCCCCTAGTTCTATGTGAGATTGATTGGTCTTCAAATTTAGTGTTAAAGTGAATCATTATAGACAGTTTACTGAGTTACTGAGTCACCTTTATCAGGCAGGCAGTCATCTATTAAATCCACTTCAACTCAAAACTTGAAAGATCAAGCTACCTCTTTTAGGGAAAGCCAATACAAAGATAGGCCTTTCTAGTACTCTTATGTCTATACTACTCAATAGTAGTATTCCCTAATGATAACTGCAATTAATAACAGAAATACTAATAACACTTAAAAATGGTAAAATTAATAGTTGCAGCCCTGGCCGGTGCGGCTTAGCTGGTTAAAGTGTCATCCAGTAAACCAGAAGGTCATGGGTTTGATTCCCAGTCAGGACACATGCCTGGGTTCTGGTTTTGGTCCTTGGTTGGGGCACTTATAGGAAGCAACCAATCAGTGTTTCTCTCTTCCATCTATGTTTCTCTCCCTTTCTCTCTCCCCCTCCCTTTCCCTCTCTCTCAAAAAAAATTTAATAGTTGCAGCTACATGCATGTATGGATTTTATTTCTCAATAGATAATACTATTGGCTAACTTTATCCATTTTAGTCCTTAGAGAGCTCTGTTTTGAGGGGAAGAAAAATGAAACTCTAGACTCTTCACATGAAGTAATTGTGTTTTTAACAACAGTTGACTTTTCTTGTATATGTGAAGTGATGCTTTTTTCCTCAATTTCTAATAGTTGGAACCAAACTGTAAGTAAGGGAAAAGACCAGGGTGTTTCTCTATGCTTTTTCTTCTATAAACAAGGAAAAGAAAATAACAATTAAAAGTCTTGACTATGTGTTAAAAGGTATAAATAAACAGAAGCACTACTTCCGTAATTCAGACCGTGTACTCTGTGTGAAGGTGAATCACCCACTGGTGACCTGGTATCCTGTGGCATTTGACACAGTACCTGCTCTTATAGGATTTTGACTTCTGAAGGCAGGGGCCAGTTATTATTTGTCAATCACAGTTTCGTGCTCCAATTTCTTTCTCATTACCATTTTGGCAGAATAATCTAAAGGGGGATTATGATCATAGAAGGGGCTGTCTAATAGTGGATAGAATAATAGAGAAAGTCACAAGAGAATGAAAGACCTTCCTAGAGATCAGTGCTTATAATACTTTAAGTAAGAACTACAGGAAAGTGTTTGTAAAATTACATTGTAAAATTTGTAACTGAGGAAGGGCCAAGCAAATGAACTGTGTATGCATTGTGTGTATTATACACTCAGTAGTAATCCCATCTAGTTTGTAAATGTGAATGTTGGAAATAAATACCAGAGGTTTGTTCTATTAACCGTGGGAACTGTACAGCCAATAATGAAGTTTTTGTGATTTGTCCAGGAATTAGGTACAAAGTGGGATCCCTTTACCCTGGATTCTTTGTGGGAGAGTATTATAATGGAAAGAGTTTAGGGACTATTCAGGGTAGCTAGGTTTTATGACCTGACGATACCAGGGACTCTGTTTCATCAAAAACGCTAGTATTCAAGTGATCCTGACCCAGAAGTCTAGGACAATTTTTGGTCTTTAGATAATTTTCCTCAATTTTTGCAAATGATCACACTCTTTTCTATTAAGACAAAGTGGAATTCTCTGGTTTTCTGCTTTAATGAACACCTAAAGATGTGAATTGGTAAATTTATGGGTACCATGTTCTTGGCCCACTTTAGTAATGCAGCCTTCCTTTTTTTTCTTTGTTAGTGATAATATTAAGAGTGAGGTGTCTTAGCACCTGGACAGTGTTCTCACACTGCCACTAGTAACAGAGTATAGCTGATGATAGCAATCGAGTGCTCTGTATTTGAAGTTGGTCTCACACTTTTCTCAGATAGCTACCTTCTTATTCAGCGTAATGTGACAGGGAGTTAAACAAAAAGGTGTGATTCCCACCTCCCTAAGAGGTGGACCAAGCTGTTACAACCCAAGAGACCTGATAATTAAGGTTCCAATTCATCTTTGTCTATGTTTACCAGGGAAAGTCTTGTTTCCAAATTGAAATGTTTCTACTAATTAATTTTGGTACCTGTAACTGAAGAATCTGGTGCAGCTTATCCAGATATGCATAGTCTACTAGCTGTGTTTTCTGTAGAGGGCAAAATCTACACACGACAGTATCAAAGATGAATTTTGATTGCTGATATATTCCAAGTAGCTTGGTTTCTCCCCACCTGATAGAAGTTGCTGCATCTTTCCAAACAGGTTCTCTAATGATCTTGCTTCACCATGGCTACAAATATGGAGGGGCTGGTTCAGAACAGAGTGGGGACCCAGCAGGTGGCTGAGGTGAGTGACAGGGGCTAGCACAATAGCTGGCACCCTTGCTTTTGAAAGGAAAAGTACATCAGTGTGCTTTTTTTTTTTTAACAGTCCCAGTGAGGTCAGCATGTAATCTAAATCCAAAGCAGGATGCTGCCATAGAAAAAAAATGAAAATGACAAGAACGTTTACTCCTGTGTTCCTTTTCAAGAGTAGGATAGCCTAGCCGCATACAGTAGATGACTTTTAAAAATTTCACCTTGAGCCCTGGCTGGTGTGGCTCAGTGGATTGAGCACCAGACTGCAAAACAAAGGGTCACCAGTTCGATTCCCAATCAGGGCACATGCCTAGGTTGCAGGCCAGGTCCCCAGTAGGGGGTGCACAAGAGGCAACCACAAATTGATATCTCTCTCCCTTTCTTTCTCTCACCCTTCCCCTCTCTCTAAAAATAAATAAATAAAATCTTTTAAAAAAAATAAAAAATTCACCTTGAACTAAAAGAGTCTAATGTTTATGAAACATGTGACTTCAACATTAACTCCAAAGCTCTTAGTTTATTTCACATAAACACTTTGTTAATATTGTGTATGATGGAAAACCCGATTCTGTGCATTCGGTAGTCATCATTGACCATCTACTATGTACTGGGGATTTTGCTAAAAGCCTAGAAATATGAAGGTAAATGAGCCATTGGTCCTTCCTTTAGCATTTTCACGGCCTGGTTAAAAAGTCATTTCAAAACAGGGTGAGAAATAGAACTCTGTGTGAGGAAGGTGGTCCAGGAGGTGGGTCTTGAATGCCAAGTAAACATTTGTCAGAAACAAGGAAGTGGGGTGGCATAATTCAGATAACCTATAAAAAGACATGAAATATCTTGGCATGTTCAAGCAACTTGAAGTGTAAAGGAGGGAAATAGAGTCAGATCTTTTCACTCTGTATCAGGTAATATGCAAGGTCTTCAGTCATCACAACAGCCTTATGAGGCTGGTATGATCATTATTCCCGTGTCATAAGTGAGGAAACCAGGGTTCGAAAACAAGTACATCAGTACTTGGCAAAAGCACACACTGACTCAGTTCTGTGTCGCTTCTTCCAAAGCTCCAATAAACTATGCATCATACTGCAACCAGGAACCATTAGAACAATTCAGATTTGTATTTTTGAACCAGTACTCATATTTCTAGGGCAAAAATGCAAATTTATGGAAGAATGGACATTTACAGAAAGTATTTTTAAAAATAAAAACTAAGGACATACATGTGAGTTTAAACCAATAAAAGTAGTAAGCAGATTTTTCAGATTTTAGATCAACCATTAACTTTAAGGCAGTCGTGTAATTAATTATCCCTTTCCTCCAGCAAATAATGATTATATTAACTCAAGATGATAGCAGATGGATTTGACACATTTTTTAGTATTATATTTTTGAAAGACCTATCAGTTATTAAAATATTTGTGGTTATTTGTTGCTGTAGTTTCTGATAGGAATAATTATCTTGAAAACCAATGGGTTTTCAAACATTTAGGGTTATTTTGCATTTGATACAGTTTCTAGTTGAGGCTGATTTAGAGACTAGTTGTGGATCACTGCTGTAAAGAAGTCATTAGTTCTTTCAGAGGAGGAATTTAGTTTGGTAATCTGTAGGGCCAACCTGTAGTAACTTATAGGTTAATATATTTTGTGTATGCGTTTAGAAAATTTGGTAGCTAAAATTTTTTGTCAGGTACCTTATTTCCTTCAAGAAATGGAATTTCATATAGTATTAATTTAGTGCAACTATTGTTTCCCATGGCAAAAAATTACAGTTTTAGGAAATTTCCAAAATAATAGAAGGCATTCTCAATAAAAGTGTAAAATCTATCTTCCTATTTAAAATATTCCCTAGATTTGCTTGCTGTTATTTTGAGGAATAAATGTGTGTGTGTGTGTGTGTGTGTGTGTGTGTGTGTGTGTGTGTGTGTTGTACTTGATCTTAGCCAAAAGGCCAAGAAACACTGCATGTGTTCTTTGAAATTTTGAGCTTAATAACTTTGAACTATATAATGACTACAGCCATGCACCACTTAACAATGGGATACATTCTGCGAAATTCATTGTTAGGAAAAAGAATCCAAAAAAAAATGTGGATAGTCTACAGAGCCTCTGGGACCACTTCAGGCATACAAGTGTTCACATGAAGGTGCTGGAAGGAGAGAGAGGAGCAAGAAATTTAAAACCTATTTGAAAAAAATGACAAAATTTCCCTAACCCGGTAAAGGAAGTAGACATTAAGTCCAAGAAGTACGGAGCCCCACACCAAGACACATCATAATTAAAATGCGAAAGATTAAAGACAAAGATCTTAAAAGCAGCAAAAAAAAAAAAAAAAAGCCGTTATATGAGGGAACTCCCATAAGACTGTCAGCTTACTTCTCAACAGAAACTTTGCAGGCCAGAAGGGAGTAGCAAGAAATATTCAAAGTGATGAAAAGCAAGGACCTACAACCAAGAGTACTCCAAACCCAGCAAAGCCATCATTTAGAATCAAAGGACAAATAAAGATTTCCCAGATAAGAAAAAGCTAAAGGAGTTCACCACCAAACCAGTATTAAATGAAATGTTAAAGGATCTTCTTGAAGAAGAAAAAAAGATTAAAAATGTAAAAATAAAATGGTAGTAAATACATATCTATCAACAATTAAAAAAACTAAATAAGCCAACAAGCAGAACAGAAACAGATTCATAGATACAGAGAACATTTTGACAGTTGCCAGATGGGGTTCAGGGGGTGGGTTGGTGGTATCGCCGAAACAAATGATGAGATTAAGAAGTAAAAATTGGCCCTGGCTGGTGTGGCTTGGTTGTAGCATCGTCCTATAACCGAAGGGTTGCAAGTTTGATTCCAGTCAGAGCACATACCTAGGTTGCTGGTTTGGAAGCATGCGATCCCTGGTTCGGGCATATGAAGGGAGGCAACTAATCAGTGCTTCTCTCTCCCATTGATGTTTCTCTCAGTTCCTTCCTGTCTCTCTAAAAGCAATGAAAAAGTATCCTCAGGTGAGGAGATTTAAAAAGTACAAATTGTTTGTTATAGAATAGAAAGTATGGCATAGGGAGTACAGTCAGTAATATTCTAATAACTGTGTGGTGTGAGACAGGTACGAAATTTATCTAGATCACTTAGTAAGTTATATATAATGTCTAGTCACTGGAATGTACACTTGGAGCTAAAATAACAGCAGATATCAACCAGCATTACCACCAACACATAAGGAGTGCAGTCACTAGGCAATAAGAATTTTTCAGCTTTATTATAATTATTTCAGACCACAGTTGTATATGTGTCCCAGCATTGACCAAAATGTTATGTGGTGTGTGACTGTATATATGGGGTGGGGAAAAGTAGATTTACAGTTCGTATGGAAATAATACAAGTAAATAATACAGTAACTAATAAATAACACACTTTGTATGCTCAGAACTATAAAGTTATTTTTGCCTACGCCTGTATATTAGATCTGCTAAACAAAAAAACCTATTGTTCATTGTTTCAGTGCTAAAGAGGAATCAAGTTCAAATTACGTATCTAAATTGAAGGGTTACTGACAGGCAGTTTTGGACAGCTGTTTATTTACTCAGCGGACAGTGAAGGAGCATATCCCTTTCCTGTCCCCTGCCAGAGAAGGCACACAGATATATAATAAGACTGCTCATCTGCTCTCTAAGAGTTGTCACAGGGGTCAAGCATGAGATGGTGGGCCACACTAGAGGGGTGACTTTTTCATAATGGAAAGGAGGCTCTTAGGGGAGGATTGGGGTTTTAAATCCTTGTCCTGCCATTTGCTATCTGGGTGAATGCTCTGGGCCTCAGTATTCCCATCTAGAAAATGGGAATAATAACAGTACCTGTCTCATGGGATTGTTGTGAGTAATCATTGACATAAAAATGTATAAAGAGCCCTGGATAGCTGGCTCAGTTGGTTGGAGCATCATCCTGTACACCAAAGGGTTATGGGTTTGATTCCTGGTCAGGGCACATACCTAACCATACCTGACCATACCTGGTCAGGTTGTGGATTTGTTTCCTGATCGGGAGTGTATATGAGGCAGCCAATCAATGTTTCTTTCTGTCTCTCTTTTGCTTTCTCCATCTACCCCTCTTCCTCCCTGCCCCACTTCCTCTCTCTCCTTCTCTAAAATCAATAAAACAGATCCTCTGATGAGGTTTAAAAAAATTGAGAGGTGTGTGAATAGTTCTAGTAGGTGCCATGCTTTTGCTCCATGAATGAAATCAGTAACATTTTCAATTATGCAAATGATTTTCTCCTGATTCTCCAGATCAAACATTTTGTATTCTATATAGACCAGATAGAAATCACAAATACCAAGGCAAACTAAAAATGTTGAATAACACAAAGTAACAACTGGATATCCTATATAATGTGTTCAAATTTATTCAGTTATTCAGAGAAATGGTTTAATATAATGGTCAAGAGTATAAACTCTGGAGCTAGATCTTCTGGATTTAAATTCTGCCTTTCCACTTGCAAACTGTTAGACCTCTCTGTTTTTTGGAATTGTTTATGAAGAATTAGTATTAATTTTCTTAAATCAGATAATTCTTCATGGGAAGGTGATATTTTAGTTGGGTTTTTATTTTAGTATTCTTTTTCAAATGTCTGGTAGAATTCAGCAGTGAAGCCATCTGGATGTGGACTTTCCTTTGTGGTTAGTTTTTGGTTACTCAGTTAGTCTCTTCACTTGTAATAGGTCTATTCACACTGTCTATTTCTTCTTGAATCAATTTCAGTAATTTGTATCTTTTTTGAGAATTGACTCATTTCATCTGAGTTATCTAATTTGTTGGCATGCAATTGTTCACAGTATTCCTTTATAATGTATGTAATCCTTTTCATTTCTATAAGGTCAGTTGCAATTTCTCCACTCATTTTTGATTCTAGTAATTTGAACCTTTTTTTCCCTTGGTCAGAGTAGCTAATTTGATCTTTTTAAAGAACTCCCTTTTGGTTTCACTGATTTTTCCCCCCTCTATTGTTTTTGTATTCTCTATTTCATTAACTTCCACTCTAATCAAAATCACAATGAGATACCATTCCACATCCACTAGAATGGTTAGAAATAAAAAGTCAAATAACAAGTGTTGGTGAGGGAGTAAAAAAATTGGAAACCACCTACATTGCTAGTGGGAATGTAAAATGGTGTGGCCACTTTGGAATAGTCTGGCAGTTTCCCAAAAAGTTAAACATAGAGTTACCCTATGACCCAGCAATTCTATTACTAGCTACATAACCAAAAGAGATGAAAATGTATGTCCACACAAAAACTTGTGCTGAATGTTTATAGCAGCATTATTCAAAATAACCAGAAGATAGGATAAGCCTAATATGGGAAGTAGATCAGTTGTTCTTAGGGCTGGATATTGGGGAGATACCTAAGGGTACAGGTGTTTTGGTGGGGGTTGTGGGTTTTTGTTTTTTTGTGTGTGTGTGATGAAATGTTCTAAAATTGACTGTGGTAATGCTGTCACATATCTATAAATACAGGGTGGGGCAAAAGTAGGTTTACAGTTGTTTGTATGGAAAAGGATACCATAATACAAGAGTAAACTGTTTCGCATACTCACAACTATAAACCTACTTTTGCCCCAACCTGTATACTAGAAACCAGTGAATTATACTTTACATGGGTAGATTGTATGGTAAGTGAACTATGTCTTAATAAAACTGTTGATTAAAAACAGTAATAACAGCAACCAGATGTCACTTCTAAAATTAGGAAGTATATTACAAAATAAAACTACAAAAAGAAATTTTTTAAAACCTAATGGGATTTGTGACAACTTCCACTTTTTAATTAGAATTACATACTTTGAAAAACAGTAAAACATGATTGCATATACAATAAACTATATTAAAATACTACAACATATACAGCTTGATACCAATTTTGTAAGGTTTTTATGTCTAATACTTATTTATAGCTGTATGCCATGTACTGTTATAGCGTGCCAGGTATTAATTATGGTAAGCCCATCTCCTCATTTAATGTGAGGCCTGTCCAGAAAATATCCAGCCATGTACTATGAAAGATAGAGGCATTTATTGAGGAAGATACAAGAAACATTGTACATAGGACAGTGACGCCATAGTCCTTTTCAAAATAGATACCTTGGGACCTCATACAGTTTTCCTAATCACCATCAGCTGCCCCATTGTGTTTTCCTGAATCTCATCAGCATTATAAAATCTCTTCCCTTTCAAAGGTGATTTTAGTTTTGGAAAAAGCCAGAAGTTGCAGGGCACCAAATCTCATTAACAGTGTCTGGACTTTTTCTGAACAGATCCCTACTTCCATTAACACCATAAGAGAAGCATTATTACTTTCCACACTTTAAATAAGAGGAAACTAAGAATTAGAAACTTTATTTTGCCAGGTTTCAAACCCATGTCTGAATGACTTCAGAGCCCAGGCTTTTAACCACTACACAGTAGGTTCATTTTTTTAAATATCTGTAATGCTAATAGAATTAGTAGTTTTCTGGATTATACATACCCATATTTTTCTGACTATAAGACACACACACACACCCCAAATTTGGGAGGAATAATAGTTGTTAATGCTGCTGTTGAGTTCTGTTTACATTTATATTGGTGAAATATTATGTTATTTATGTTATTAAATATTTTACCACATTTTTGGCTTCAAAATTTTTTTCCTGTTTTCCTCCTCTAAAACCTAGGTGCATCTTATGGTCCAAAAAATACAGTCTTTGTTACCTTCATTTTCCAAGTTTTAACTGTAACACTTTTAAGAGTCAATGACACTCTTATTTAAACAAATTAAAACTGTTGATTCTTCCCATGGTCACAGTGTATCAGAAGTATGGGATCCAGGGTTCTGCTAAATCTGTGTGCTATGTAATTGACTATGAAACTTGATAAAGAAAAATATAGTTAATTGTTTTTGAAGGGATAGTTAGCAGTTGAGAGTTTGTAACCAATATAGTGGGAGACAACATATCTAACAGCATTAATTTTGCTCTTGATATATGAAATAAATAAGTTTCTTAAACATTTCAGATTTCCTTCTCTAACTAGAAATTTAAAACAGATACACATGCACCCTGGCTGGTGTGTCTCAGTGTATTGAGCACTGGCCTGTGGACCAAAGAAAGGGTCAGCGGTTCAATTCCCAGTTGGGGCACATGCCTGGGTTGCAGGCCAGGTTTCCCATTGTGGGGTGTGCAAGAGGCAACCAAACATTGATGTTTCTCTCCCTCTCTATCTCCCTCCCTTCCCCTCTGTCTAAAAATAAATAAGTAAAATATTTAAACACACACACACACACACACACACACTGTTTCTTCATCGTTGCCTAGATGATGTAAAGACATTATTCACTTCTATGTTTTGAGTCAGGAGAAATTTAAGATTTAAGTGTTGGAACACTTTGCATTACTTACTGATAGGCAGAAAGAGACCACTCATAGACCCAGAATATAAGTTGCTTTTATGTTTACACAGTGGAAGTGAGGTGGCTTTATAGATCTTGGCAAGATTTTTCCCTCGGCCCTGGGATGCATATGGGACTCTCATTGTCATCAGGGCTTGCATCACCATTGTAGAAAACTTCAGGCTTCCCTATAAGTTCAAGTTTGAAAACGGCTTTCCTAGCTCCTGAACAAAACTCAGTGATGGCAAGACTACATCCTAAAGTGGGAGAAAGCAAAGTCATTGCTCAGGTTTCAGGTTTCCAATGTCTTGGAAAAACCAACTCATTACATTAAGATTTGTTATTCCACCCTCTTACAAACTGGTTCTTTAAACCTTCATTTTCTTGTCAAAGTAGTATATATACATAGATTTAAAAGTTGGCCAGTACTGTGTTTGGCTTGAAACAGAAAAGCTCCTGAACAACCCCTACCCTTTCCTTATCTCCACCCAGGTCTCCCTCTTTAAATTGATTTCTTCTGATACTTAACTTTTTATTTCTATAAATATTCTTACTCTGCTTTTTTTAAAAAAAATTAGTGTAAGACATTACCCTTTTTGGGGAGGGTTTTTTTGTGTGTGGTAAAATGTAAGATTTACCATTATAGCCAGTTCTGTGGCATTAGGCACCGTATTTTGCTGTATATAATGTGTACTTTTTTGCCCAAATTTTTTAGGGAAAAATAGGGATGCACATTATACACGGGTATAATGATTACATACCATGGGTATAATAATCCCATATATAACACACACAAAAACATGGGTGTACATTATACACGGCAGCACATTACATTCATATTTGTTCTGCAACCATCACCACTGTCCATCTCCAGAGTTTTTTCATCTTCCCAAACTGAAACTCTACCCTCTAAACAGTAACTCCCATTTCCTCTCCCCCACCCATTGGCAACCAGTATTTTTTTTCTGTGAATTTGACCACTCTAGATACCTTATATAAATGGAATCATATAAATATCTGACATTTTGTGACAGGCTTATTTCACTTATATTTTCAAGGTTCATCCACATTGTAGCATATATCAGAATTTTCTTACCTTTTAAGGCTGAGAAATATTTCATTGTGTCTATATACCACATTTTATCAGCTTATCCACCCAGGGACACTGTGTTGATTTTACCTCTTGACTACTGTGAATAATGCTGCTATGAACATGGGTGTACAAATACCTTTTCCAGTTTATTCTTTCAGTTCTTTTGGGTACATGCCCAGAAGTGGAATTTTGCTAGGTAAGATAATTTTAATGTTTAATTTTTTGTGGAACTGTCATACTATTTTCCACACCAACACTTGTTATTTTGTGGTTTTTGTTTTTTAGTAACAGCCATCTTAATTGGTATGATATGTTTTCTCATTGTGGTTTTGATTTATCTTTCCTCAATGACTAGTGATGTTGAACAGCTTTTCATGTGCTTATTGGCCATTCTTATATTCATTTTAGAGATCTTTGACTCCTTTGCCCATGTTTAATTGGGTTGTTTTGTTAAGTTATAGAAGTTCTTTATGTATTCTGGATGTTAAACACTCATCAGATATATGATTTGCAAGTATTTTCTCCCATTCTGTGGGTTGCTTTTTCACTCTCTTAGTAATGCCCTTTGATATAAAAAGTTTTTAGTTTTAGTGAAGTTTCCATTTTTTCTTTTGTTGCCTGTGCCTTTGGTGTCGTATCCATGAAACCATTGCCAAATCCAATGCCATACTTTCCCCCTAAGTTTCCTTTTAAGAGTTTTATAATTTTGTCTCTTATGATTAGGTTTATGATCTATTTGTATATAGTATAAGATATGGGCCCAGCTTCATTCTTTTGCATATAGATATTCAGTTTCTCCAGCACCATTTGTTGAAAAAACTGTCCTTTCCTGTAGTGAATATAGTCTTGGCACCCTTTTTGTAAATCATTTAACGTTTTCACGTTTACTTATGGTCTCTCTCTTCTTTTTGTTTTAATTATGGTAAAAACCATATAACAAAATTTACCATCTTAACCATTTTAAATATACAGTTCATTAATGTTAAGTATACTCACATTGTTGTGCAGTGGATCTCAACAACTTTTTATTTTGTAAAACTGAAACTATATTATTAAACAACAATTCCCCACTTCCCCCTGTCCCTAGCCCCTGGCAACCACCATTCTATTATAACTATGACTATTTTTTATACCTCATATAAGTGGAATCATATAGAACTTTTTTTTCCCAACTAGCTTATGTTATTTAGCATATCCTCAGAGTTCTGAGCTCTGTATTCTGTTCCACTGGTCTTTTTTTCTGTCTTTATCCTTCTACTACATGATTTAATTACTGTAGTTTTGCAGTTAAGTTTTGAAGTCAGAAAGTGTGAGACATCCAACCTCGTACTTATTTTTAAATATTGTTTTAGCAATTTGGGACCCTTGAGATTCCATATAAAGGTTAGGATGGATTTTTCTAGTTCACAAAAAGAATTGTTGGGATTTAGTAGAGATTACATTGAATCTGTAGATAGCTTTGTGTGATATTGACATCTTTAAAATATTAAATCTTCTAATCCATGAACATAATATGCTTTTCCATTTACTTATGTCTTTAATTTCTTTCAACAGTGTTTTATAGTTTTCACTGTTGAAGTCTTTTACTTCCTTGGTTAAGTTTATTGCTAAGTATTTTTTAAATGCTATTGTAAATGGAATTATCTTCTTAATTTTCTTTTAGCATTATTCATTGTTAGTATATAGAAATGCAGGTGATTTTTATATCCTGCAACTGCTGGATTTGTTTATTGGTTCTAACTGTTGGGGGGGGGGTGTATGTGTAATCTTTAGAATTTTCTATACAGATGATCATGTCATCTGTGAAGAGATTTTATTGCTTTTCCAGTTTGGATGCCTTGTATTTATTTTTCTTGCCATTTGCTTTAGCTAAAAATTTTAAGACAATATTGAGTATTAGTGGTGAAAGCAGACATCCTTGTCTCCCTAACCATAAAGGAAAAATTTTCAATCTTTCCTCACAAAACTCTTAGCTAGGGTTTTTCATATATGACCTTTATTATGTTGAGATAGTTTCCCTCTATTCCTTGTTTGTTAAGTGTTTTTTGTCATGAAAGGTTGTTGAATTTTGTCAGATGCTTTTGCTCCATCATTGAGATGATCTTGTGGGTATTTTTTAAATTTTACTCTGTTAATGTGGTCTGTTACATTGGTTGATTTTTGTATATTGAACCATCTTTGCATTCCAGGAATAAATCCCATGTGGTCATGGTATACAACCTTTTAAGTATGCTGCCAATATCAGTTTGCTAGTATTTTGTTGAGGAATTTTACAGTATCTTAAGGAATATTGATTTGTCTGTGGTTTTCTTGTTTTGTCTTTGCCTGACTCTGGTGTCATCAGGGCGGTACTGGCCTTACAGAATAAGTTTGAGAGTATTTCCTTTTCCTTTTCTTGGGAAGCGTTGAGAAGGTTTTTATTTTAATTCTTCTTTAAATCTTTGTTAAAATTAATACAGGCATAATCCCAGCCGTGGGGGGGGGGGCATGAATACCTATTCAGTTCTTCTTATTAGTTATAGGTCCATTCAGATTATCTGTTTCTTAATGATTCAGCCTTGCTAGGTTATATGTTTCTAAATTTGTCCATTTCATCTAGGTTATCCAGTTTGTTGGGGTAGAATTGTTTATCATACTCTCTCATAATCATTTTTATTTCTGCAGAATCAGTAATAATGTTTCTATTTTCATTGTGGGGGTTAGGCATTTATCATTATGGATGAAGCAGCTTTGGTTTTCAGTCAGTGCCTCACAGTCCTACAAGATCCTCCTTGCATAATTAATGTTCTGTGGCCTAATGATGACACTGTCACATATACTTTCTGTTGTCTCCAAAATAGTTGTAAAACCTTGTAAGTACTTTATCCCATACACATACATCAAAGAAATTTTTTTAGTTTCCTTTTTTTCCCCTAAAAAAACATTCCTTCTAAAAGCCCTCTGACTTCCTGCTTCGGTCCTTACTAATTGCTTTTTGAGCCTGCTCCACAACTGTCATCCTTTACTTCTTTCTTGTGTTGGTCTCTTTGTTTCCTTGAACTCATGGTTTTCCTTTTTTTAATGGAAATAGCATGCTCCAATAGCTTCCTAGGGAAATGTGTATCAAAGGTGAATTGTTTTAAAATCTTACATGTCTAAATATGTCTTAAAGGAGAAAGGGGGGAGAGAAACATCAATGTGTGGTTGCCTCTTGCACGCCCCAACTGGGGACCTGGCCCACAACCCAGGCATGTGCACTTACTGGGAATTGAACCAGTTACCCTTTGATTTGCAGACTGGCACTCAATCCACTGAGCCACACCAGCCATGGCCTTTAACTCAAATTTTGAGGCATCATTTTATTGTCTTCCAGCATTCAGTGTTGTTTTAGAGAAGTATTGCTTTAGAGTGTGTATGTGTATGTGTGTGTATGTGTGTGTATGTCTGTGTCTGTGTCTGTCTCTCTCTTTCTCTCTTTCATTCCTTTTTGCTTTTATCTCCCTGCCACATTGTTAAGATCTTTTCTTCATCTTTGTTCTTCTGAAATTTCACAGTAATGTCTCTTAGTGTACTTAATCTTTCATACATTGTACTAGGTACTCAGAGGTTCATTGCAATCTAGAAACTCATGTTCTCCTGTTTTATGAAATTGTTTTATATAAGTTCTCTGATAATTCCTTCCCTCAGTATTTACTGTAGTCTCTTTCCAAAAAGAGACTCCTAATTGATTGGATGCTGGATCTCATGAACTGATCCTTTCATTTCCTCATCTTTTCTTCAATTTTGAACTTTGTCTCCTGCTTCTATTTTCAGGGAAGTTTCCTGATTTAGATCTCTCTTCAGCACTTAATTTCAACTTTTTCAGTTCCTTGTGTTATTATTTAACCTTGCTGTGCCTGTTTCTCCTACAGTCAAGTGGGGTAATGATTGTACTTATTTTAGAGGATTATTGTGAGAATTAAATACATATAAATTCATATAAAGTGTGACATATAGCAAATAATACATTGTGGCAAATAGTAAGCACTCAGCTTCTGCTGCTGCTGTTGTTATTTCTTCAACTTTGTTTTTATCATTTCTATCTTATTTCTAATTTTAGAAACCATTTTTCTCTTATATAGCAACATTTAAAAATTTTTATATATTGGTTTTAGAGAGAGAGGAAGAGAGGAGAGGGGAAGAAAGCGGGGAAAGAGGGAGGGAGAGAGTGAAAGAGAGAGAAACGTCGATTTTATTCCACTTACTTATGCAGTCATGGTTAATTCTTATATGTGCCCTGACCAGGGATCAAACACACAACCTTGATGTATCAGGATGACGTTCTAACCAACTGAGCTTACCTGGTCAGGGCCTATAGCAGCTTTTTTAATTTTTCTGCAATAATTGAAATTTTAATGGCTGTTTCGAGAATTAGTACATAGACATTTTTCAATTTGCATACAATTCTAAATATCTAAAGGCCATTTATGTTGTGATTCTTTTTAAATAGTTATTCCAGCTTAAAATTTGGAAGCAAATTTTCCTTTGGAGGATGTCAAGTATCATTGTATTCAAATGTTGACAAGCTGTTCCTATATAAGTCCCACTAACTCACCATTTAATATCATATGTATACTCAAATTTTCAGTCTTTCACAACACAGTAACAAAGTTGTTAGGAAAACTGGACTAGCACCACCCAAAGATGTAAGAGTGCATGCAGTTCTGACAGGGAGAGTCAAGATCAAGGAGTAGTTTTCTTTAGAAAACAATTCTACTGAAACAGCATGGGAACAGTCATAATTTAAAATGTACAAGGCACATTAAATGCATGACTGTAACTTCAAATTAAAATTCAGTATATGTTTTGTATAATGGGATATATAAACTACCCTCATCTATGACAGGTTAAGCTGACACCCAAGGCAGTCATAGCTCCTACATCCCACTATTTTCTGGTTGTACCAAAAAGTAAACCAATCAGCAAATGATTTCACCTTTCAAAAAAAGTTCTTTACACTTTAAAAATGGGATACGGTGGGATTTCCTCCTCAAACATTACTCTACAGCTACTAAAAATTTTGCAACAAAATAGTTGATAAAAATATTCCTCTCCATTTTACAAGAAGGGAAAAAAAGGCCACTGATAAGCGTGGGTCTATGTTAATCAGGCTTGGCTTCCTTCTCTCCTGCTTTATCAGATGCTGGACTCTCTTTGTTTTTGGTCTTTCCATTTTCTGCAGGTAAACCTTCATTAGTTTCTTGTTTAGCTACTTCGGCATGTTTTTCCCTTTGCTCCCCTTTTCCCTTTTGTTTGTACTTTCTGGTCTAAAGTTATTCTTTCCTGCTGCATTTTTGTTTTGTTTTCTACTTTCACAGTAGCAGGTTTAGCTGAGGGCCTCACTGAGCTGATCTCTTGGGCTCCTCTGTGGAGCTGACTTTCCTTTGGGCATGGGCGGCACAGGTGGTGGTGCTCAGGAGGAGGAGCTGGGGTCTGTGCCAGAGCCTTGGTGAAGCTGGGCCTGACTGAAGGCTGCCCAAACCTGCCCAAACCCGCTGGCTGTAGGAGAGGTTGGGGAACCAACCAGATGGAACCATCTGACAACTTTTTCCTGTCTCATGGATCAGTGACTCTATTAGGATGTTAGTGGCAGGTTTTGTGGTAGGGGATGCTCATTCTCATCTTATATTTTAAAAAATATTTATTTATAATACTAAGGGGAAGGGAGGGAGAAAGAGGGAGAGAAACATCTGCGTGTGAGAGAAACATCAATTTGTTATATCTTGCACCACCCTAGCCAGGGACCTGGTTCATAAGCAGGCCCTCAATCCACTAAGCCACACCAGCCAGGGATCATTTTCCTTTGCTTCTTAGTTGCAAAGGAAACATAGTTGCCATTTTATCCAAGTTTCTTTTTGTTTCTTTTAGTTCCTAATTTAGTGTGGAAGCTTTCCTCAAATGGCTAATGATTCTTATTATTGGTTCACATTTTAAGAATGAAGCACTTAAAACTGAAAAATAAAAATAGAGTTGTGAAAAATAAAAATAGAGTTGTGTTAAGAGTTGTCAACTTGTTTGGTATGACTTTAATTTGAGGTGATTTGATAGAGTGCCCACACATTTTGTTTGGGGGTGCCCCATATGTCACTAGTTTATAGGTTTCTTTTCTGGGGCCATCTGATTTTTCCCAGGCAAGAATTAATTTATTTTCTTGTCTGAGGGGTATATGCCTTGTTACCAATATTTTTATTATTGTTTGTTTTAAAGCTATGGCTTTCCTCATCTTAAAATGAATGCTTTCAACGAGTCATTATGAGGTATGATTTTGCTATGAGCCTTTATTCTTTTCCTAGGTCAAAGAAAAGTTACATTCAGCAGATATTAAATTTTATCAAAACACTCCTTTTTTGCATCCTCTGAGATGATCGTGTAATTTCTCTTTTGATAGTGATTGTGGTGAATTGGATTGATTGTGTAATGTTGAACACGTCTTGTTCTGAGGTTACTCTCAACTTAATTGTGATTTATACGTACACACATTTTAGGTTCAGTTTGCTAACATTTTGTTTGGAAATTTTCCATCTATTCAAGAGTAAGTTCAACTTAATTTTTTTTATGTTTTGGGATCAGGGTTATACTAGCCCTATAAAACAATTGGGAGGAGGTTTCCTCTTTTCCTACTTTCTTTAATAATTTATATAAATTGGATTTATTTGGACCTTGAATGCTTGTAGAACTCACTAGTAAAATAAAACTATTAGGGCTTGGAAAGATTTTTAACTACTGATTTAATTTTCTTAATGGTTAAAGGACTAGTCACATATTTTATTTGTAACTTTTAATGTTACACCTTTTTCTAAGAACATAATCTGTTTCGCTCAAGTTTTCAAATTTATTGGCATATAATTGTTCAAAATAATTTTATTTTTTAATGCTTGAAGCATCTCTAGTTATAGCCCCTTTTCATTCCTAACATTATTTGTGTCATCTCTTTTTTTTTCTTTGCTTGGTTTCATCAATATTTTTATCTCCAATTAACTTTTGTCTTTATTTTTCCTTCTACTTTCTTGACATTTATCTTGATATTCTGAATTCTTAGGATGGATCTTAGTTTGTTGATTTCACAGCCTTTCTTCTTTTCTAATATATTACACTGGACTACCATATATTGTCTTTGTAGTACAGCTCTAGCCACCTATAAAATGGTATAAAATGATCTTCCTATCATTTTAGATTATTTTGTATTTTCTAGAATTTCCTATGAAAGGAATCATACAATATGTACCTTTTTTTGGTCTGGCTTCTTTCATTTAGCGTAATTATTATTGAGACTCTTCCCTGTTATTTTATGTATCAGTAGTTCATTCCTTTTTATGATAAATCATTGTACGGATACACCGTTTTTATATCTTTTTTCCTATTTATGGACAATAGGTTGTTTTCATTTTACCATTACAACTAAAGATGCTATGAACACTGTGTTCATGAGAACATACACTTTTATTTCTCTTGGGTAGATATTTAGGAGTGGACTTGATGGGTCACATGGTAATTTTTAAGAAACTGTTAAATGATCTTTCAAAGTAGTTGTACCATTTTATATTTCTACCAGCTGTGTACAAATACTCTGGTCATACTCCTTGCCAACACTTGGTATGGTTGGTCTTTTTAAATGTTAGGCATTCTGGTAGATGTGTACTTGGTGTTTCATTGTGGTCTTAATTTTCATTTCTCTAATAACTAGTGATGTCAAGCATCTTTACATGTACTCAGTTGCCATTTATGTATTATCTTTGATGAAGTGTCTATTAAGTCCCTTGCCTATTTTTAAAATTGAGTTGTTTGCTTTCTTAATGAGATTCAAGGATTTGAGAGTTCTTTGTATATTCTGGATACATGTTCTTTATCAAATATATGGTTTCTAAGTATTTTCTCCCAGTCTGTGACTTATCTTTTCATTCTTTTAACAGTATCTTTTTGATGTAATCTAATTGATCAATTTTTAATTTTATGAATCATGCTTTTGATGTCATGTTTAAAATCTTTTTTAAAAAAATTATTTTCTTATTTTTAGACAGAGGGTAATGGAAGGAGAGAGAGATAGAAACATCGATGCAAGAGAGAAACGTCGATCAGTTGCCTCTCGTATACACCCTGACTAGGAATCAAACCAGTGACCTTTTACTTTGCAGGACAATGCTCAACCAGCTACCTGAGCCACACCAGTCAGGACCATATTTAAAAATCTTTACATAACCCAAGGTCACAACAATTTTCTCCTGATTGCTCCAGGAATTTTATAGCTCTAGAGTTTACATTTATAATCTCTTCTGTAATTTTTTAACTTAATCACAATGTAATCAGAAGATCTGGTGTACGTAATACCAGTTCTTTGAAATTTATTTACTTTTAGTTTGTTGTATTACCTCCCTAACTATTTTTGTTCATGTATATGTAACTATGGAAATATACAGTATGTTTTAAAATTTAAAATAAATGAAGTCACAATAAATATGATGGTCTGCAAGTTGCTTTCTAAAACTTTGTTTCAGATATAATAGTATGCATACCTTTTCCTACTATAATACATTATTACATAGGTTAGAGCTATATTTATTTAGCCATTTCACTATAGAAGCACATTTAAATTGTTTCCAAATTTTCTTGAACATGAACTAGTGCTACAACAAACATCTTTGTATGTGATGCTTCTTTGGGCCCACATGTAGATGTATTTCTTTGGAAGCTGAATTGCTGAATAAAAAGCTACCTGGATTGAATTTAATCTTCCAAGATTGTGCTTTTTATTTTTTAACAGTTTTTTTTTTCTTTTTTAGCAATTTTATAGCCTGACTTGCAAAAGGTAGCAGGGCCATTAATTAGCTCAGCAGTTCATTCAGCAAGCATATATTGAGTACCTATTGTGTGACCCTTCCTTCTAGAGGTTTCAGTTCCTTCAGAGCCAGTGCCCCCTTTTTATTGCAATGGTTTTAAATAACCCTTTCACTATACCAAAGTTATATTCTTGGGAAATATGACCATTCACACACAAATAACTTCAAAAAACCAATATAGTACTATAACTATATGTAGGAGAAATAAAAGGAAAGCAGTTCATTATAATGAGTATTTCATGAAATGATCAAACACAGCTGTCATAGAAGATACAGTGGAAAAGTCATAAGGTTGTACATACTTAAATAAGCTAAGACTTTTAAGAGTAAGAAGAAGATGGCCCTGGCCAGGTGGCTCAGTTGGTTGGGGCAACATCTTGTACACCAAAAGGTTTCCGGTTTGATTTCCCTGGACAGGGCACATATGGGAGGCAACCAATTGATGTTTCTTTCTTACTTTGATGTTTCTCTTCCCTCCACCCCCACCTTCCTCTTTCTCTAAAATTAATGAACATTCCCTGCTTGGTATTGCTCAGTGATTGAGTGCTGGCCTAAGAACCAAAGGGTCACCAGTTTGATTCCCAGTCAGGGCACCTGCCTGGGTTGTGGGTGAGGTCCCCAGAGGGGGCGCATGAGAGGCAACCACACATTGATGTCTTTCTCCCTCTCTTTCTCCCTCCCTTAGCCTCTCTCTAAAAGTAAATAAATAAAAGAGCTATACCTTATATAGAAGGAGTGCACCAAAATAATTTCCTGTGTTATGTCTGGGGACAGAATAGTGATGATCTGTCACAGAAAACATCTTGATTAAAATCTCACTGCTTTTCAGGTATATGTCTGTAGTGTCTGATACTTTTAAAAGACTTTGGAGACCATATCCTTTTATTGCTCTTAGGAAATAGAAAATTAGAAACAAAACCATTTTGTCCACCAAAAAAAAAAAGAGAAAAAAAACAAAGCTAAACATCTGCTATAGGAGAAGAAAATGTCATACTGAGGGTCATAGGTATAGCACTGCATTTGATTTCCTCAGGGAAATTGTAACGTGAATGTTCTGTATTTATATAATAAGGGTTGGCAAAAGTAGGCTTACAGTTGTAATACAAATAAATAATACAATAATAAACACTAATACAAGAATACATTCTGTTTTGTGCACTCACAACTGTAAACCTACTTTTGTCTACCACTGTACCTTGTACTTTATTGCCTTATTTAATCCTCACAATATCTGGTGACGTAAGAGACACTAGAATTAAGGGCCTTGTCCAAAGCAACCCGAACAGGAGCTGGCATTCTGTCTAAGCGTGCGAAAGAGGATAATTTAGTTTAGATTTGTAGTTGGCAGAAACAGCATAGTTTTAAAATATCAGTAGTAATTCTTTAATAGGCATGGAGGGCAAGGAGACTGAGAATTATTTTTCACAGTAGAGTTTTATCTTACAAAAAAATTTCCTTGTTTTTTTTGGGGGGGTGGGTAGAAGGGGAGTTTTTCTTTTACAAATTAGGAAAAGGCTTTTGACGTTCAGCTTGGAGGAGGCATAGGTGTAACTTTCTTCAGTCCTCCTGAATCTGGGTTCATCCAACACCAGTTGCATCCACCATGCTACTGAAGTTCAACCCCAAAAAGATCAAAGTCGTATACCTGACGTGCACCAGCAGGGAAGTAAGTTGGTGCTATGTCTGCTGCCCTGGCCCTATAGATCATTCCCCTTGGTCTGTCTCCCAAAAAGGTTGGTGATGATATCACCAGAGCAACCGGTAATTGGAAGGGCCCAAGGATTACAGTGAAACTGACCATTCAGAACAGACAGGCCCAGATTGAGGTAGCGCCTTCTGCCTCTGCCCTGATCATCAAAGCCCTCAAAGAACCACCAGGAGACAGAAAGAAGCAAAAAAAAAAAAAAGTTAAGCACAGTAGAAATACCACTTTTGATGAGATTGTCAACATTGCCCAACAGATGTGACATGGATCGAGATCTCTGGAACCATTAAAGAAATCCTAGGGACTGCCCAGTCAGTGGGCTACAATGTCAGTAGCTGCCACCCTCATGACATTGTAGATGACATCAACAGTGGTGTAGTGGAATGCCTGGCTAGTTAAGAACTACAAAGGAAAATACTTCAATTAAAGATCATTTGACAACCAATAATAGTAATAATTAGGAAAAAAAAGTATAGGAAACACCCATTATTCTAGACTTGGGTTGAAATAATATCACTCACAATACTAATTGCTAGCAGTGTTTGCTAGTTTTAAAAGATAGTTTTGTTTTTGGAAGCATTTTAAATATACTATAGATTTATTATAAAAGTGATATAAGATTAAAATTTTTTAATTTTAATATATTTTATTGATTATGCTATTACAGTTGTCCCATCTTTTTCTTCCCTTTATTCCCCTCCACCCTGTACCTCCCCTCCCACCATCATTCTCCCACCTTTGTTCATGTCCGTAGGTCAGACATATAATCTCTTTGGCCTCTCCATTTCCCATACTATTCTTAACCTCCCCGTCTGTAAAGAAAGCTATATTTCCACCATTGTAATATATCTATCACTACTTTATTACCTCCTCACATAAAATAACCATTTCTACCTCTACTTTCACTCTTTATCCTCCTTACTCTTAGTGTTCTCCATGATGATTACCACTATCTAACAAACATTTATACCTGTTATTTATCACACTAGAATGTAAATTGCAGGAAGACAAGAACTTTGTTTCATTTGCTGTTGTATTCCCAGTGTCTAAAACAGTGCCTGGAATATGGTAAACAGTCAGTATTAACATTGTTAAATGAATAAATATATTTGGTTTTGGTCTTTTTTTCACAGGTATGTCATCCCATTGTAATTATAGTGTACATACAACTTATTCTTTCATTATTTAACAGAATAAATATAATAATCTTTTCCACAGATTTCTTCATAACCTGCAACACCATCCTTTTTCATAGCTACATAATTTTGTATCAAGTGAGTGTAGTATAAGTTACTAACCCACCCTCTAGTGTGGAACATTAAAGTTGCTTCTGACCTTTCTCTATTATAAATTAACACTGATAAGTATACACTTTACCAGCTGTTTACAATTTAAACAGAAATGGGATTCTTAAAAAACACTTGAGTTAAAATATATGTGAGGAAGGATCGATGACTTGATATTTACCAGCAGGTCTGAATAAATAATTTGTAGCTAGGAGCTATATCCATATCTCACTGAAATGCCTGTCCAGTGAAGCTGTGGGTGCACGTCACACTGCCAAGGCTAGACATGAGGCTCCCATTACTAAACTTGGGGTTTGCGACTTGGGATGCTCTATTCAAAAATGAGCTGTAGCTGTCACAAAGTAGTTTTATTTACTTGAGCAAGTAAAAGAGACATCATATCCAAAGCTGTCTTCCTGAAGGGAGGCTTAACCATTATTTATATCAATCAACACTGTGTGTTGATTGATTTCTTGTCCACATTTGTCCTGTTTCAATTCCTGTCAGCTCATCCTGTTTACCCCTGCATCTACAAAATATTGTGTTACAGTTTAACATTAGGAAGAAATAACCTTTAGTAAGAATGTTCCCAGGGTCCCAGACCTTGAGACCTTTGTGGGATCTAACTCTACTCTGCTGCCAATGCAGTCTCATGCTCATGCATCTGATGGAACCCCTGCCCTACGGGGGACACTGGGACAGCAAGTATCTGGCATTTTCTGCTTCTACAGTTGGAAGTAGGCTCTGCCCCATATGGGCCACCTGAAAAAGGGAATTTCTATGTTTTCTAGAAAAATAATTTAGGACCACACACTGATAAATTCATTTCTGTATTTAAGATAATTTTTGTAAGGTGGATTCCCAGAAGTAGAATTACCAGGCCAGAGGGTATAAACAAATTTTTATGATGAGAGGAGCCAACCTATTGACCTTAACAGTTGGACCTTGGAGCTTTTTGTTTACTTGGATTAATCTTCCCTTTTATACATCATTTATTGACTGTACTTAGTGAATAGAGTATTACGTTTCTTAGAACTTAATAGTTGAGATAGAAAGGGAATGTAATCTTCCTTTTTATTTTTTTATTTTATTATTATATTTTAATCCTTACCCAAGAACATGCTTCCATTAATTTTGGAGAGAAAGGAAAGGGGAAGAAAGAGAGAAACATTGATGTGAGAAAGAAACATTGATTGGTTGCTTCCCATACATACCCTGTTTTGGGATTGAACCCGCAACCTTTGGTGCATGGAATAATGTGCCAACCAACTGAGCTGCCCAGCCAGGGCATAATCTCCCTTTTAAAAGGAGAATCATCTCTTTTTTTTTCTCTCTTGATTAATTTTTCCCTTTTGGGTTGGGTGCCTGGGTTTGGGCTACAACTTGAAAAATGATTAACACATTCCCTTAGATAATTTTAAGCTAGAGCACATGCAAATTTGTAGCAGTGTGAAGAACTTTTTTCAGTTTTCTTCCTCTCTAAACACCCCCTTGTCCTATATAGAAGTAAATATCCATAAAACTTCTTTCTTCCCACCCTTCCCCCAGACTTTTGTTTGTTTTTTTATGACTATTATTTGGTTCGTGTTAGTTGTTTGTGGAGATGTTAAAACAGATGAGACTCCGTTGGCTTTAGTAGCAGGTGCTCTTGGCTGGCAGTCAGAGAATCCGAGTATTAGTTCCAGCCCCACCTCTAGCTCCCTATGACCTCAGGAGCTCCTTTTCCTCTGTGGCCTTGTGGGAATGGTGAGACTTAGACCTGAATCATTCCATGGCCTGTTATGGCACTGCCTTTGCACTAACTGCCTATGCTCATCCTCCTGCCAGAACGGGAGGCTGCAGAGGCTAGAACTCTGACCTGTGTTCACATGCTGAATGGATATAGTCAAGTGTTTGTTAAATGAGCCACTGCCATTATTCTTCTGGGTGTTTTTGTGTGTAATGCAGACTGTTGTTGCCTTCTTTTTAAATGTACAAAGAACTTAAAAAGACCCTGTATCTTTGAAAATAGTGGCTTAAAATACTGTGAAGTTAAAAATGCTATATGCAGAATGTGGTATTTCTGAGTTCTCCAAATCTTCCCTCCATTTCTGTAGTGTTAAAACTGTTTTTAGTTGGTTGGACTCCATGGTAACATTCTGGTGAGCTCTCAGTTCAGGAAAGGTGGTCTTTAAGGGGAAGGGGGTTCGTTTAGCAAAGACAACAATCTAAGTGAAGGGAGAACTTTGTAAAGCAAGGTACATTCTTCCCCAGAAGCAGTTAATCATATCAGTAGACAGACTGCTTCAGCAGCTGGTGAAACAGCAGGAACATGTCTATTTTGCTTCCTTAGTTACAGGGGGTGATAGTGTATTTGACCTTCAGCAGAGCAGGGTCATAGAAAGGGCATCTTTAAACAGCTCTGTCTGGTTTTCGTGAATGGAATCTGCAGCGGCAGTTCGAAAACAAATGCCTGTGAGTTCCCCCAAACAACCCCTGGCCCTTTGGGTTAGACTCTCTCTGGTCTGGCAGGTTGCTGAGGAAAAATGTAAATAAAGCTGCAGAGAGCCATCAGCATGGTAAGTATAAGGGTCCTGAAAAAAACAAGACTGATTTTGAAGCCTGTTCTCATTCTCTCAGTTTCTACAGTAGGAAAGCCTCCTTATAATGCAGTGTATTTCATAGGGACTTATTTTTAGAGCAGTTGGGAAAATAGCAGTGGATTTAAACACCTATTTAAAGAAACTCAAGTTAGTGTCTGTTGCTCTGTTTATTACCTAGGAAATTATTTCTTTATAGACACTTACATTTGAATATGCTGGGTAAATTCAAAGTGGGACAAAAGCTGTTTATGTATACCGTTGTTTTCAGCAGATTAATCTGCGTGGGAATGCAGAGTTTGTGAGCCGTGTCAGTCTTAAACACCTCATTGTTTTATGTAGTTTTAGGTAGTGGCTGTTGACTTTGGATTTTTGTTTTTGTGCCAGAAAATTTAGGGCTGTAGTCTCATTTTTTTAAGCACATGATCTGGAACATTGAAGAACTTGTTAATCAGTTTTGATATAATGAGACTTATTTATGATGTTCAGCTTTGATTCTTTTGTTGACTTTATTTATACTAATAAAGAAGAGCTAGGCTTAACCAGTCATCCAGAGAAGTAATTCTTTAGGAACGTGGCACAGGGCATTATAAGGTTTTAATCCCCTGTGTAAGGTAAAGGATAAGAAAGACCAGTAGCTTCCTGTGGATTTTTATCTCTTTGATTCAAGTTGCAGCACAAAGAGGGTTTAACTCTGCTAATTGACCTTTCATTACACTTGTAATTTAATGGTCCTTTGGTATAAAAATAAAAGAAGGATGTAGCATATTTCAGTTCAGGCTGGAGGTGTCCCCTGCCTGAAACCCTTTACCCAATTAGGCATTTACATTGTTCATTTTTCCCCCCCACAGTGAATGTTAAAGCCAAATTGGAAATTCCTGATTGAGATTTGTAACATATTTCGTCTGCTTGATCTGTTTTTTTCACAGGGTGTGAACTTTGTTGCCCTATTAATAATCCATGGGAATGTTGCAGCCAGAACCTAGAATAAATTACAGTTTAGAAACTCTTCAGTATTTGCTCATTAGCCCAGTGCTGTCTATGGGCAGTGTCTTCATTCTAGATGTCCGTCTTTTAGCAAATGACTGAGTGTAAACCACAGAAAATTTTCCGAAGAATTATTTTCTTTAAAAATGCTACCAAGGCAATGTTATATTGTGGTGGAATAGAGAAGGTTCTCACTCCACACTGAAAATATATGAACTTTCCCATCAGCCTCATAAACCCAGGCGTGTCAGTGGAAACTAGTACTCTTTGGTTTACGTAATAAACTGCCAAGGCAGGTGTTGTGCAGTACTTGCAGGATGGCTAATTAGCAGACAGGCACAAGAGTAGAGTAAAACAAAGAAAGGGCTAGACAGAGTCCTAGGATCAAGTACTGTAAAAAAAACCTTCTTATTTATTCCCTAAGTTTAGAAGTGTTCACTCAGTAAGCAATCATTGTGGGCCCAATATGTGCTGGGGCTTGGGAGTAAAAGGCGAAATAGGAAATGTGCCCTCCTGCCCTCAGGGGGAAGCTTCAACAGGCAGTTCATAGTAAATGCCCTGGGGAGAATGCGATGATATGGGAGCTCTGGGAGCCCCAAGTAGGACCTGTGTACCAACCCGAGGGATCAGGAAAGACTGGCCAGAGGAACAGGGCTTTTTTAAAAAAGTTCTTGAGACAGTAAACATTTGGTGTTAGGCATTTAACTTTAGAAAGGATGTGAAATGGCACAGCTGACTTTACCCCTTAAGCATGTGTTAGAGACCATGCAGTGAAGACCTGTGTCTAAACATACTTTTACACCCAGCTTGCCTATGGCTTAATTGAGTTCTTTGGACTAGCGGTTTAACAGTGCTTTGGACCAGCAGTTTCCCAGTCACAGTACAAGTACTCTGGCCAGGCTATAACTCACACCTGGGTGTTGTCAGACATTATATACTTTAGTGTGAACTAAAAGATTCTGTTCTTTGCAAGTTGAGCAGGTTGAAGGAGTAGAGAGTAGGTGAAGGCAGAGGACCAAGCTCGTCATCAGGCACTGAAAGTAGGCAGGAAAAAATGGAAAGCAAATACTTCCAAGTAGTCAGAAATGCATCTAATATTTTTATGTCCTGTTACCAAATTTACTTTTATCACTGCCAAATGATATTCAACAAAATGCTTTTAGAAGAAAAATAATCTCCTGCCTTGATGTCTGTTCATAAAATCAGGCCCTAATCTACACAACCACACAAATTTTTGAGAGGTCCCATCGTAGCATTTTTGCCTTCAAGCCAAATCATATCTAAATTGACCCTGGAGTGACTAGAACACATATTCTCTCTAAAGACCACGGAAGTGGAGGATCCCAAGTATTTTCCCATTAGCCTGTCACTTCCAGAGTTAAGCATCCCTTTGTTGAGTCCCAGGAATATTTAAGGCTGTTCACTTAGTCTTCATTTATTACTGAGCTATTAGGAGCCCATTGCCAATGCTACCCATTCCGCCTCTCAGGCAAATCTTTTGAGGCTTTTGGACTTCTCATATAAAAAGGAATCATAAAATTTGCAAGTGTATGTCTTAACAGATGTGAGAGCCAGGGGATCCAGGGAGATTAAACTGTAGCGCAGGCAAGTTTGCAAAGCTGGCATATAGCAGTCTCAGTGCCCAGCTCCACTTTTTCCCCTGTAGCTGTCCATCTCCACCCCATCACCCCACCCACCCCTGGATACTTGAAAGCCAGGCCACTTTCAAATGCTGTGTGTATCAGCCCACAGCTCCAGGGTGGAACAGGGTCAGTCTCAGCAGATCCAGTGAAACATGGACAGGGTCACTGTTTTGCTTACTGTTTAGAAAGCTCCTTTGAGTCCCTGTGGAATTTTTTTTACACTGCTATTCTTTTAAATAAACTTTTCTTGTGGTATAATGTGCATAAGTTCACAATTCATAAGTATATAACAGAATTATCAGAGACAACATTCCTGTGGTTAAAATACCACCCAGGTTAAGAACAGAATTTCCTGCGCTCCCTAAAGGTAACCTCTGCCCTGAATGCTTACACCATGGATTGAATAATTTATTTGTTCATTCTTTAAAAAACAAATGTTAAGAGTTTTATTAAGGTATAATTCACATACCATACAATTTACCTATTTAAATTGTACAATTCTGTGGCTTTTAATATATTTATAAGGTCATGCAGCCATCACCACAGTGTAGCTTCACAATATTTTTCATTATCCCAAAGAAGCTATACTTTCAACTACCTCCCCCCACCCCACCATCAAATTTGCTTATTAGTCCCCGCCATAAGCAACCACTAATTTACTTTCTGACTTATCGATTTGCCTATTCTGGACATTTTATATAAATGGATTCATATAACATATGGCCTTTTGTGGCTAGTTGCTTTCATTCAGCATAATGTTTTCAAGGATAATTGTTGTCTTATGGTGAATTTCTTTCTTGATAAAATTAATGCTTATGAAAGAAAATATCTTTTTAATAACTTTCAGCAATTAATCATGATATGCATTTTAAAGTTAAGATAGAATTCACTTAACATAAAATTCACCTTATTTAAAGTTTATAGTTATTTTTTGGTATGTTCACAGGTTGTACAGCCATCACTACCATCTAATTCCAGAACATTTTCATCGTCCCTGAAAGAAACTTCATACCTTTTAGGAGTTATTCCCCTTTCCCCATCCCACCAGTCCTTGGCAACCACTAATCTACTTTCTATTCCTATGTGTTTGCCTATTCTGGATGTTTTATATATATGCAGTCATAGAATATGTGATCTTTTGTGACTGATTTAATTAATATTGTAGAATGTATCAGTGCTTCATTTCTTCTTATTGCAAAGTAATATTCTATTGCATGGATATAGATCACATTTATCCATTCATCAGTTGATGGACATTTGAGTTGTTTCTGTTTTTGAACTATTGTGAATAATAGTACTTTTGAGCTGTTATGAATAGGATGTAAACATTTTCATATGGGTTTTTGTGTGGACATATGAGTTATATACCTAGGAGTGGAATGGCTGGTTCATATGAGAGCTTTGTATTTAACCTTTGAGGATTGGCCATACTGTTTTCCAAAGAGGCTGTACCATTCTATTTTCATGCCAGCAGTGTATGAGAGTTCCAGTTTCTCTACATCCTTGTCAACACTTGCTATTGTCCATCTTTTAAGTTGTAATACTTCTTTATATTGCATATGTGTGTGTTCATTCATCAGATACACGATTTGCAAAATTTTCTCCCTTTTGTAGGCTGTCTTTTCACTTTCTAGATGGCACTCTTTGAAGCACAAAATTTTAATCTTGGTGATGTCCACTGTATCTTTCTTTTGGTGTCATGCCTTAGAAACCACCACTTAATCCAAGTAAACTAAGATTTATACCTATATTTTCCTCTATTGGTTTTATAGTTTTAACTCTTATTTAAATCTTTGACCCACTTAAGTTAATTTTTCCCTTTAGTGATAAAATATGCATAATATAAAATTTAACATCTTAACTATATTTAAGTATACAAGTCAGTGGTATTAAATACATTAACAATGTTGTACAATCTTCACCATCATCCATCTTCATAACTTTTCATGTTGTAAAACTCAAACTTTATGCATATTAAACACTAACTGAAATCACTCCTCTCACTCCAGTCTCTAGATCCAACATTCCACTTTCTGTCACAATGAATCTGACTTTTCTCAGTATCTCACATAAGTAGAGTCATGCAATATTTGTCTTTTTGTGACTGGCTTATTTCACTTAGCATAACATCCTCAAAGTTCATCCACATTGTATCGTATGTCAGAATTTTTTTCCTTTTTAAGACTGGATTCTATAAATATACCACGATTTGATTATCCATTCATCTCTACATAAACACTTGGGTCACTTTTGCCCCTTGACTATTGGGAATAATGCCACTATGAACATGTATGCACAACTGTCTCTTCAAGGCACTGCTTTCAGTTCTTTTGTGTATGTCCCCAGAAGTAGAGTTTGCTGTATTATATGGTAATTCTGTGCTTAATTTTTTAAGGGAATTCCATCCTGTTTTCCATAGCACCTGTACCACTTTACATTCCCACAAACAGTCAACAAGCGTTCCAGTTTCTCCACATCCTCATCAACACTTTATTTTCTGTTGGTATTTGTTTTCATAGTAGCCATCCTAATGGGTAATGGGTATGAGACAGTATCTCATTGTAGTTTTGATTTTTATTTCCCTAATGACTGGTGATGTTGAGCAGCTTTTCATGTGCTTATCGGCTGTTTGTATATCTTCTTTGAAGAAATGTCTATTCATATCCTCTGCCCATTTGTTAATTGGGTTGGGTTTTTTTTATGTTGAGTTTTAGGAGTTCTCCATATATTCTAGATAATAATGCCTTATCAGATATATTACTTGTAAATATTTTCTCCCATTCTATTGGTTGCCTTTATTTGTTCTGTTGATATTGTCTTTCAATGCACAATTTTTAAAAATTTTTATAAAGTTTTGTCTCTTTTTTTCTTTTGTTGCCAGTGACTTTGGTGTCATATCCATGAAACCATTGCCAAATGTAATACTGTGATGCTTTTCTGTGTTTTCTTCTAAGAGTTTTATAGTTTGGGGCATTAAATTTAAGCCTTTGATCCATTTTGAGTTAATTTTTTATATGGTGTTAGAAAAGAATCCAAAGGCATTCTTTTGCATGTGGATATCCAGTTTTCCCAGCATGTTGAAAAGACTGTCCTTTCCCCCATCGAATGGTCTTGGCACTCTTGTCAAAAATCATTTAACCACATATGTGAAGCTTTATTTCTCTTCTGTGGTTTACATGTCTATCTTTATATATATATAATTTTAGACACAGGAAGAGAGAGACAGAGAGAGGAAACATGAATTTGTTGTTCCACTAATTTGTGCATTCAGTGGTTGCTTCTTGTATGTACCCTGACTGGGGATAAAACCCCCAAACTTGGTATATCAGAATACACTCTAACCAGCTCTGCTCCTCTGCCAGGGTTACATGCCTGTCTTTATGCCATTATCACACAATGTTGATGATTGGCTTTGTAGTAAGTTTTGAAATCAGAAGTGTGAGCTCTCCCATTTTGTTCTTTTTCGAAGTATGTTTGGCTATTTGGGGTCCCTTGAGATCTTAGGATGGGTTTTTCTATTTCTGAAAAAAAATTATTGGGATTTTGATAGGAATTGTATTCAATCTGTAGATCACTTTGGGTACCATTGCCATTTTATCAATAATTAAGTCTTTCAGTCCATGAACCTGGAATGTGTTTCCCTTTATTATTTATGTCCTTAATTTCTTTCAGGAATTTTTTCAGTTTTCATATACAAGTCTTTCACCTCCTTGGTTAAGTTAATTGCTAAGTATTTTATTCTTTTTGATGCTGTTTCATGGAATTGTTTTTGTAATTTCCTTTTTAAATTATTTATTGCTCATTTATACAAGTGTTACCGATACTGATTTTTGTATGTTGACTTTGTATCCTGCTATTTTGCTGAACTCATTTATTCTAACAGAGGTGTGTGTATGTGTGTTGTATCCTGCTACTTTGCTGAACTCATTTATTCTAACAAGGTTGTGTGTGTGTGTGTGCGTGTGTGTGTGTGTGTGTGTGTGATTAATTGTTAGGGCTTTTTTAAATATATAGGATCATGTCATGTACAGACATGTACAGAATTTTACTTCTTTCCAATTCAGATGCCTTTCCTCCTCTCCCCCCACCCCCCTTTCCTTACCTAATTGCTCTGAGTAGAGTTTTAAGGACTGTGTTGAGTAGAAGTGGTGAAAGCAGGCACCTTTGTCTTGTTCCTCATCTTAGAGGAAAAGCTTTTATTCTTTCACCAGTGAGTATGATGTTCGTTGTAGGTTTTTCATATGTAGCTTTTATTATGTGAGAGTAGTTTCCTTCTGTTCCTAGTTTGTTGAGTGTTTTTATTATGAAAGGATGTTCAATTTTGTCAAATGCTTTTTCTGTATCATTTGAGATGATCATGTGTTTTTTCCTCTTTATTCTGTTAGTGTGGTATATTGCATTGATACAGTTTTTTATGTTATATTTGAGGGAATTATGGTGAGTACATTTAACATCCTAAAGTTTTAACACTCTAGTTTGAATTTATCCCAGTTTAACTTCAATGACATACAAAACTTTTCCCCTTTAAAACCCTATGTCCACCCTTTTTGGTTGTTAATGTCACAAAATTGTACCTTTATACATTTTGTGCCCAAAACATAATATAATAATTCTTTTAAATGCATTTAGTGCACTAAATTATATGGAAAACAAGAGTTAAAGTTTCATATCAACGTTACAATCATGCTCTCTTTTAAACTAACAGCTTTTTTTTTAATTTAACTGAATTAGTCTTTTAAATCATGAAAAAAAAAACCAAAATACAGTTCCAAACCACCATTAGAGTAATACTAGATTTTATAATTGCTCATATATTTCCCTTTATCAAGATTTTCACTTTTCCAGTTGGATTTGAATTACCATCTATGGTCTTTTCATTTCATCTTGCAGGACTCCCTAAAGCATTTTTTGTAGGGCTGGTCTAATGACTATGAACTTCCTGGACTATTTATCTGAGAATGTCTTGATTTTTCTCTCACTTTTGAAGGGCAGTTTTGCCAGGTATAGAATTTTTGATTGACAGGTTTTTTTCCTTTAAGTACTTTTAATATATTAGGCAACTGTCTTCTGTCCTCCAGAATTTCTGATAAAAAATTTGTAAATATTCTAATTGAGGATCCCTTGTATGTGATGATTCGCTTCTTGCTACTTTCTAGATTCTCTCTTGTCTTTTGAGAGTTAAACAATAGCCCTGGCCAGTAGCTCAGTTGGTTGGAGCATTGTCCCATACACAAAAAGGTATGCATTTGATCCTCAGTCAGAGCACATACGGGAGGCAGCCGCTCAGTGTTTCAGTCACATT
>PVKM010001048.1:74876-86349 GCA_004027735.1 Carollia perspicillata
TAGTTTTTTATTAAAGTTTATATTTTGTTCATACATTATTTTCTGACTTTTTCCACATCTTCCTTGAGGTCTTTGAGTATCATGTAGACCAGGGTGTCCAACCTTTTGGCATCTCTAGGCTACACTGGAAGAGGAAGAGTTGTATAGGGCTGTACATTAAGTCCACAAAAACTGACGAGCAAAAAAAAAAAAGATCTGTGCATAATTTTCATGATATCTGCCACCACAGATAAACAAAAAAGTTCTCACATAAAAACCCTAAGTGTGCAGTGGCCCTTTCAATAATCTTTTAAAATCATCGAGTGGGTCCCAAGTTTGTGAACACTAATATAGAATATGTACATATCTGAGTAATAAAATGTCATTGATTTTTTTTATTATAAAAGAAAAGAGGGCAACATAAAACTAGTGGGATGTTTGACATTATATTTGAGAAACTAGTGCATCAGTAATTGGTTTGATAGAAGTAGTTGCAATTCTTAGTGAGTTCTCAAGGGCTCATCAGATATTTTGATTCTAATTTTACTCTTAATGTGTTTCATTCTTGAAAATAGTTGCTCACAAATGCAGGTGCTGCCAAACAGTGATAGGTGCTGCCAAACAGTGATGACATGAATAAGGCATGATTTTGAAGCAAGGGATATTTGTCTCTGGTAAGATAGGACCTATTAAAAGTCCAGTAAAGGGACACGATCAAATTTTTCTTTAAGATGAATGTCAGATTGCAGCTCTGTGCATTGCATTTGAAAATTGGCAAATAACATATTTATGTCAACTGAAAGTGAAGTCACAAATATAGCAAAATATTGATTATTTTCCCAGAAATCTTGAAATTTGTTCTCAAATTCTTGCATCAAATCAAAAAGCAAGGGTGCATATTTTTCGCTGTTTACAGGACTGTGTTTAACCAATGCATCAGAATGCATAAAATTGTTTGCCTTAATTTGAGCTTGCCATAATTTCAGTTTCATTTGGAATGCTGTATGAATTGAAACATGGCACTGATAAGCTGGTTTTCACCTTGAAGATGTACGTTTAACTCATTTAAATCAGCAGTTAAATCCACTAAAAATGCTAAATCTGTAAGCCAGTTCTTATCAAGTTCTGACACAAATTTGTTTTTGATACCATAAATGACTTGATAATATGTTGCAAATCATAAAATCTTTTCAACATTTGGCCTCCACTTAGCCATCTTACTTCCAAAGAGTAAATCATGCCACCATAGTCAACATCAGTATTTTTAAGGAATTCCTGGAATTGGCGATGATTCAATCCCTTGGCTCTTATGAAATTTACAGTCTTGATGATGATTTGCATGCCGTTATCCATTTTTAAAGCTTTTGTGCATAAATTTTCTTAATGTACTGTGCAGTGATACTTCATCAAACATGAGTTTGGGGCAGAAATTGCATCATTTTTCTATTAATTTTGTAAGTCCCTCTCTTTTACCTAACATCACCAGGGCACCATCAGTAACTATACCAGATATGTTGACAATAGACAAAGAAAATCGCTTTAACATATTTTTCACTGCTTCATGTAAATCTCTTGATTTAGTTGTGTCTTTTACTGTCTCTAAAGAAGCCATTTCTTGAGTGTCATATTTGTGACTAATACCTCTAAGAAAAATGGCTGGTTGAGCCATGTCTGTAGCATCAGTGTTATCACCCCATCACCAAAGCATAAAACTGAAAATTAGCAGCTTTATTCTCCAAACTTATTTTAATAAATTTTCCAGTTTCTTCAATTCGCCTGACTATATTCTAGTAAGACAAACTCATTTTAGAAATATCCCCTTTTTTTCCCAAGGCAAATTGTATCTGCCATGCTTTCTATACATTGCTTAATAAATTCACCATCAGTAAGTGGTTTTGATTTTTTTTTTTTGCTATTAAATATGCTACCATTTGACTAGCTTTTACAATAGCATCTGCCTGAGTTGTAACTTTTTGAAATAATTTTTGTTGAGAAGGCAGACTCTTTCTCAGTTCCTGTTTCTTACCTTACAACACGATACTTCATATGCACTGAATTTGGCAGCATGTTACTGCATATAATGCCTTTTCAAATTATAGTCTTTGAGAACTTGCACATATTCCCTACTAATTAAGCGGAGTGCCTTACTATCTGCCTCAACAAAAAAGTAGTCATCTGTCCACTTTTCATTGAACAATCTTCCTTCATCCATAATTTTTCTTTTGGGGGGTTCTTTTTTCTTTTGAGACATTGTAGAAGCCATGCTGGGATTTAAAAAATAATAACAGATAAGATACTTTATTTACTTCTATTATGAAAATTAATTGACAGGAAAATAGAAAGCAAGATTTGGGGCTTTCCACAGCCTCTCGGTTGCCAATACAGGAAGATCTGGCAGAGGGCTGATTATAAAGCGTGGCAGGCGATGATGTGTGAGGCACCGCCTAGGTATGGAAGTACCTTTAATAATCAAATAAAAATGCTTATATGACCTCTGAATAACATAAAACACCTAACATTGCAATGGTCAGTTGAAATATTGTTAATCACTGCCTCACTATGTCACCTTGAGCACATGTAACATATGATGGTATCAGTTGTACTGTCTGCACTTGGAGAGTAACACTGGAAACCACACACTGCCATAAAACTGAAGCCATGCATGAGTACAAATAACGAGAGCGTACGTACATTTATTTTACATGACATTGCAACACATAATCACAAAAAAATCCTATAATATTTTAAGTAAATTTACCATGTTGTGTTGGGCTGCATTCATAGCTATCCAGGCCACAGATTTGGACACCCCTGATTTAGACAGTTGTCGTAAAGTCTTTGTGTAGTAAATCTGACATCATATCTTTTTCAAGGATAATTCCTGTTAATTTATCTTTTTCCTTTGAATGGGTCATAATTTCCTGGGTTTTTTTTTTTTAATAAGCCTTGTGATTTTTGTGTTATTGTTGAAAACTGGACATTTCAATTTAATAATGTGATAACTGTAGAAATCAGAGTCTCTCCCTTTCCCAGGATTTGCTGGGCTTTGTTATTATTCTTGTCCATGTCATCGTCATCATTGTTGTTATCGTGAGCTATCTCTGTGCCAAGGATCATCCTGGCATGAAACTGTAAGTCTTCTAAGGCCTTTTCAAACCTGTGTTTTTCCCTGGACATGTGTTGCCACTTCCTGATTTTTCCTATATATGCAGTTGCTTTAGAATGTCCTAGTGTTTGATGTTTGATTTTTGGCTCCCAAAAGGGGAAAAAGAGAAAAATGGGGAGGTGTAGAATAACAACCCAGCCGTTTAAGTCCCCTGGAAGTCACTTCAGCCAAAGATGAAGGGCTTGCAACAACAAGGGGAAGTTCTACAACAATCATTGCCTCCTTTTCCGCACTTCTGTGATCAGAAGCAGCAGTCAGCAGTTAAGAGCACAGATCCCCACTATCTGGAGGACCAAGGTCCTTTTTGCCCCCCTTTGCTCCCACAAACTATGTTAGACTGCTGTAGGAACCTAATGCACAGCTGCCCTCTGCAGGGTGGAGTTGGGGGATGGATAGCTGCTGCTCTTCTCAGAGCTGAAATTGACCAAAACTAACCTCAATTTATTGTCCAAGTCTACTCTCAATCAGGTTGAAACTTCCCTTCTAGTCATAGTTGAATGTTTTTACCATGGGAAAGTGTTGGACTTGTCAAATGCTTTTTCTGTGTCCAGTGAGAGGTGATCCTGTGGCTTTTGTCCTCTTATTCTTTTAATGTGGTATATTACATTTTTTTATTTATGTTGAACCAACTTTTCATTCCTGATAAATTCCACTTAGTCATGGTATATAATCCTTTAAATGCTTCTATATCAGGTTTGATAGTGTTTGTTGAGGGTTGCTCCACTTATATTCATAAGGAATGTTGGTCTGTAGTTTTATTGTGATATTTTGTCTGGCTTTGGTATCAGGTAATACTGGCCTCATAGAATGAATTGGAAAGTGTTCCTTTTTTATTTTGGGGAAGAGTTTGTAAAGCATTGGTTCATGGTATACTTTTATTCAAGGAAAAATATATGCTCACTTCAGGTGCCCAGGTGACCCCTCAGAACCTTGAGCCTTGCTTTGGTGGGTATTGACTAAATTCCAGCTTGTGCTATTGATGGGCTTTCCCCAGACCTGTCGCAGTGGGGCTGGGAGGTTACCAGGACTCTCACAAGTTTTAATCCCAGTAGTTGTCAGTGTAATGCTGGTTCTGTTCACCACCTTCTACGGTGTTGTAGAGAATTCTTTCTGGAAACTGTCATCTTAGAGGAGCATTTTTATAGCTGGTTTTGGAGGCATTTAAATATCATCTCAAAGAAGTTATTTTGGTAGCTTTTTTATTGAAGTTGTGCAGAACAGACTTGAAAATTCCTTAGTTTTCCCCCCCTGTATTTACAACATTAGAAAGAGCTATTTTATGATTGTATTTTCTTTATGCCATCCTGTATCAATATCTCATTGATTCCTTTGTCATATTGGTCCATACTCTAGAACACTAGTTTTATCACTCCTTTAAAGCCACCATGAGCCCTAGCCAGTGTGGCTCAGTTAGTTGGAGCATTTTCCTGTACACTGAAAGGTTTCGGTTTTGATTCCTGGCCAAGACACATACATACCTAGGTTGCTGGTTCTATCCCTGGTTGAGGTGCATATGGAAGGAAACTAATCAGTGTTGCTCTTTTTCACAGATGTCCGTCCCCACCTCCAACCCCTCCCCACTCTACCCCTTTCCCTCTCTCCCTTTCTTCCTGTCTCTTAAAGCAATTTAAAAAAATGTCCTGGCGCCCTGGCTGGTATAGCTCAATGGATTGAGTGCGGGCCTGCAAACCAAAGGATCATGGTTTGATTCCCAGTCAGGGCACATGCCTGGGTTGTGGGCCAGTTCCTAGCAGGGGATGCATGAGAGGCAACCATACATTGATATTTTTCTCCCTCTCTCCTTCCCTTCCCCTCTAAAGGTAAATAAATAAAATAAAATAAATAAATAAATAGTTTTTTTAAAAAAATGTCCTAGGGTGAAGGTTAATAATGATGCCACTGTGAAAACAAAAGTTGTGGTGCACCCTCCCTCTCAGGGGCACAACCATACCTTTCCCATTCCCTTCGTCTTCCTCCACAAATGTGTTACCTTTATCCTTGTCTCTCCTGAGCTCCAAGGGCCCTCTTCTTTGCCTTTGTAATTTGTTTCCTGAGCCCATTTCTTTCACCATTTCTTTTGACTTTCTAAATAAACTTTCTCTTATAGTTTGGAGGGGGGTGCAGAAGCTAAAGGCACCGTCCTCCAACCACATTGTGCAGCTTTCTGAACCCCCTTGTGATCCAGCCCACTTTTCACCCACAGGTACCACGTACACAGACTTCTCGGCCGGAATCTCCAGGGATGACCAGCCCCTCCCCACGCATCCAGATAATCTCCACCGACTCTGCGGTAGCCTCACCTCAGCGTATTCAGGTACCTGCACCAATCCCACTTAGTTATAGGTGTAGATACCTGCCTAAGGGTTTCACTAAGGACTTGTGCCTTGAGCATCACATGCAGTACAACTTTATTCTTTAAAAGATAGAAGAAGAAAAAGTTTACATTTATTAAATTAACTTATTTATTTATTTATAGACAGAGGGGAAGGCAAGGAGAAAGAGAGGGAGAGAAACACTAGTGTGAGAGATGAACATTGATCAGTTGCCTCTCTCACATGCGCCCCATCTGGGGACTGAACCCACAATCCAGGCATGTATCCAGACTGGGAATCCAACTGGAGACCTTTCCCTTTGCAGGATGATGTCCAGCCAACTGAGCCACATTGATCAGGGCTTGAATTAACTTGTAATACGAAAGTCTAAACTGTTTTTTCAAACTATTGCAATGAAGTTCCATTTTGTTACTTATGTGCATCCAAACTGAGAGGCAGTATGTCCTCCTTGTTATAAAGTATGGACTCCCATTTGAAGACAAAACTAATGCCCCACTTTATAGGTTTTTTGACCCTGGAGGATTAACTTTACAATATCTCCCTTGTTTCATTTAGAAAATATACATAATAATATGTACATCATAAGGTTATTGTGTGCATTCAATGGTAATTGCTTATAAAGTGCTTAGAACAGTGCTTGATACATATTAATGTTTAGAATGGACTAATTGTCTATGTATAATAATTATTATTACCAGTATTGTTGTTGTTACTAACTAATCGTTATTCACTTGTGGGAAGTTACTCTTCCCCAGGGCTCTGAACCTGCCCTCTGGTCCACTGAACAAAGAGAAGGTATAGGTATCGAAAGTAGGATAATAAACTCACATTAAAGATTCATAGTTATCTCAACAAGCTGAATCAAAAGGTCAAATAAAAAAAATCAAGAGACGAGTGGCAGAAAAAAATATTAGTTACATAACATGAGTATGAGAGAATACTGGGGTGGACAGTTATTTGAGGAATAAGTAAAAAGATTGCTTTTATTTACACTAGACACTACAAGAGCAACTAGATAATTTCTATTGTGTTTGCTCAATCTTAAAAGTGACTTTATGAACTGCTATAAACTAATTATAAAAGAATTCTAAATGAAATGAAATAAGTTAAAAAGTTTTTATTCCCATTATGTCTGTATTACATGATATTTTATAAATACAGGAAGTTCATATACTTGTCATTATTTTAACTTAATACCAAGTAGGAAACACATATCTGAGTGTTTGGAAATTCAGAAGTAATAGCCTGACATTAATGTTTTACTGTTCACCAGAATTAGGAATTTTATATAACTAAATTATTTTTTCTCTTTTACTTGTTCTTATTTGCTGAGGGTGACTTCAAAATTGGTCCTTTATAGTTTTATGAAGTTGGTGTTAGGATCCTACCTACATTATTCTTGTGAATGGAAAAGGAGCTAACTGCATGTAATCATGGCTGTTACATCATGGTATCACATCCATCTGATGGCAGACAAACACTGGTGACAAACAAACAACAGTTCCCTCAGGAGATTCTGTCAGTAGCTAGTGTATATTTCTAGACAGTATGCATTTCCCCTGTATTGGTATAAGTAGAATCTTTATGTTTTTCTAAAGGCTATCCTAGCATCCCATTCCATACAGTAAGATTATTCCCATTGCCTGGTACTCTGCCCATGGTGACATTGCTTTCATGGCTGCAGTGAGTTCATGTAGCTAGATCCTTGGCATTGAGCTTTTCAGCCCCTTGGGAAAGATAACTCATTAGCATTAGTTTTATGTGTAGTAAATATAACCCTAGTCTGGCGCTCAGTTAATTGGAGTATATCATCTTATACACCAAAAGGTTGTAGGTTCTATTCTCAGTCAGGGCATAGACCTAGGTTGTGGGTTCCATTCCCAGATGGGGAACATAACAGATGGCAGCCAATCAATATTTCTATCTCAGATCGATGTTTCCCTCTCCTTTTCTCTCTCTCTAAAATCAATAAACATATCCTCGGGTGAGGATTTTTTTTTAAATAAGAAAATGTGTGTGTGTGTGTGTGTGTATATATACATATATAAAAAGATAGTAAATATAGTGCACACGAACTGACTGCATTTCAAATTTTGGGTTTTGTAAAGGAAAATTAAAGTTTTAGTATGGTTTCCATATTCTTGATGTTGGTGATGATGGCTTTGATGAAGTTTTCACTTCCAGCCCTGACTTCAGTGTTAATTCTCCCGTGCCCTGAGGCCTGGGAAGAGAAGAAGTACTATGATGTTTTAATAAATAACAATGCTTGGAACCCAAATAGTAGCTTCTGTGATAAGTTTGGGAGGGAAAGTTCACACAATAAAGATGATAGGCTAGGCAACATTTAGGAACTTGGACTCTGAATGGAACAGACTTAGGGTGAAATCTTGTCTCCACTCAGCTAGCTATGTGACCCTGGGGAAAGTTTCCATGATCTGTATGTGTAGCTATAAAATAACAACAAAAATTTTACCTATTTTAGAGAATTTTTAAGGATTAAATGAGGTAATTCCTTTAATCCTATAAAAAGCAAACATCAATAAATGTTAGCAACTGAGTTATAATTTTGTTTTATTTTTATATAATTTCAAACTTATGGAAAATAGTACATGGAAATTCATTAACCCCCTTTTCGGATTCTCCAATTCTGAATTTATGTATATATTTTCTGAATCATTTGAGAATTAGAGGCATCACTTGTCTTTGCCCTGGATACTTTAATACTTATAAGAACAATGTCATTCTTTTACATAATCACAGTTCAGTTATCAAAATCAGGAAACTTAATATTGAAACATACCATTATCTAATCCATAGTCCATATACTAAAATGTCATCAGTTTTCCCAGCTAAGTCTTTTATAGCTGTATTTTTTCATTCCAGGATTTAATAATAATTCTGTTAATAATAATAATAATAATAATGAAGGTGTGGCATTTAACACAACATACCTAGTTATGCAGGCCAATGGAAGGTGAGTTGAAACAGACTTGTGTTCATCAGTATTGTGTTACCTTAATGGCTATAAAAGGGCTTTTAAGTCCATGTGGGAAGGGAGGCAGTCCTCAGTAGGGTAGGGTAGCCTTGTGCCTGTGTTGAGAGCTGGTTTCTGGGGGGATGCAGAGGTCTAGGTTGCAAAAGATGGGGGATTAAGAAGAATCATCAGATAACACCACTTGTGTGAGAATTAAGCTTAATGTAAGCCATTGAATCACAAAGTAGCTTTTTAGTAAATCTCACAAGTTTTCATCATATGTACATCTTTCCAGGCCAGTGATATTCAAAGTGTGTTCTTTATTGCTTCCCAGACACAAACAGGTTCAAATTTTATTTTTTTAATTACATTTTCAAAGTGATTATGATTGATGAAAAGAAAAACACTTGAGCATGTCATGTACGAGATTTGACACTGGAGATCACCAGTGCACTCACTTTTACTGCAGTGTTTGTTCTCTTCGGGGCAGACCTTGGTATAAAGGTTCTCTTGCCACCTTTGTGAATTTAAGGTTTTCCTGAAACATTCCTCCATACTCCCCATTTCAAGTTTGTGTTTTTCAGGAGGGCATCATTGTACTCATTGTTTGACCTAGGGAAATGTTTAAATTTGAGCTCATAAAATACATTTATATTATAAAATACTTCTGTCATTTATTATATATTGAGGTTTCACATTTTACTAGAAAGGACTTCTGCTGTTTACATACTTGGAAAAATTTTGCAGTCTTTGTATCAGTCCCCTTTGGAAGGCATTTGGGATTCTTATAGCACCTCCTTTGTCTACTTCTCCTTTCTACCCGCTCTTTATTCCTATACATCCCTTCTCTGAGCTGCCTGTACCTGTTCTCTGTCATTTCCACATCCACAACCCCCTGATGTTTCTTTTCTCACTTTGATGTAGTGGCCCTTCTCAGGTACTCACAGGAGCTATTGCTTATTTGTAGGTGTTGAAAGAGTGATGGATGCATGCCATAACAGAAATCACAGCAAACAGGGTACAGAATAAAAGATAAGTCTTCTTTCCTCCTCTTCCCCAGATGTCTCCCAAGAGGTAGCCTCTGTTACCATATTCTTTATTCTTTCAGAAACAGGCTCTACATATGCAGCCACAAACACATGTATAAGTACATAGAGCATATGTGTAAACATGTGTCATCATTTTGCTCACACTTCTGCTCCGTTCTCTTTTTTTTAACCATCTTTTGAAGGTGGTTTTGTATGGTACACATAGAGCCTCCTCTTCTTTCTTTTTTAATATATTTTACTGATTATGCTACTGCAGTTGTCCATTTTTTTTTTCTGCTCTTTTATTTCCCTCCACCTGGTGCCCCCCCACCCCGCCCACCATTATCCCATCTTAGTTCATGTCCATGGGTCATACATATAAGTTCTTTGGCTTCTCCATTTCCCATACTATTCTTAACCTCCCCCTGTCTATTTTGTACCTACCATTTATGCTTCTTATTCCCTGTACAATTTCCCCCCATTCTCCACCCTCTTCTCTGATAACCTTCCATGTAATGTCCATTTCTGTGAATCTGTTACTGTTCTAATTGTTTGTTTAGTTCGTTTTGTTTTTGTTTCTTTACGTTCAGTTGATAGTTGTGAGTTTGTTGACATTTTACTGTTTGTATTTTTCGTCTCCTCTTTCTTAGATAAGTCCCTTTAACATTTCATATAATAAGGGCTTGGTGATGATGATGAACTCCTTTAACTTGACCTTATCTGAGAAGGGCTTTATCTGCCCTTCCATTCTACATGAAAGCTTTGCTGGATAGAGCAGTCTTGGATGTAGGTCCTTGCATTTCATGACTTGGAATACTTCTTTCCAGCCCCTTCTTGCCTATAAGGTCTCTTTTGAGAAATCAGCTGACAGTCTGATGGGAACTCCTTTGTAGGTGATTGTCCCCTTATCTCTTACTGCTTCTAGGATTCTCTCCTTCATTTTAATCTTGGCTAATGTAATTATGATGTGCCTTGGTGTGTTCCTCCTTGGGTCCAACTTCTTTGGGACTCTCTGAGCTTCCTAGACTTCCTGGAAGTCTGTTTCCTTTGCCAGATTGGGGAAGTTCTCCTTCATTAAATTTTCAAAAAAGTTTTCAATTTTTTGCCCTTCCTCTTCTCCTTCAGGCACCCCTATGATTTGGAAGTAGGAACATTTAAAATTGCCCTGGAGGATTCTAAGCCTCTCATATTTTTGAATTCTTGTTTCTTCATTTTGTTCTTGTTGAATGTTTCTTTCTTCTTGTTCAAACCATTGATTTGAGTTCCAGTTTCCTTCTTACCACTGTTGGTGCCATGTATATTTTCCTTTATTTCACTTTGCATAGCCTTCACCTTTTCCTCTATTTTGTGATAATACTCAACCATTTCTGTGAGTATCCTGATTACCAGTGTCTTGAACTCTGCCTCTAACAGGTTGGCTATTTGTTCATCATTTTTAGTTGTAATTTTTCTGGAACTTTGACCTGTTCTTCCATTTGGGCCATATTTTTTTTTGTCCCGGCACACCTGTTATATAGTCAGGGGTGGAGCTTTAGGTATTTTCTAAGGCTCCATGCCAGGGTGGGGCAACCCACCTAACTGCCTTGTGATGCCGTATGTGGGGAAGGGTTCCCAGAGAGAACAATGTCACTGGCTCAGCTCTCAGCTGGCTTTCTGTCACTTCTTCTGCTACCTGCAAGCAAATTGGGCCCTTCTGGTGCTGATTTCCAGGTGGGTGGGTTTGTGTACGTTCTAGGACCCTGTGGGGTCTCCAACAAACTCTCCTGTGAGGCTGGGAGTTTCTCCGGTTGCCTCACCCCCCACAGGTTTTTTTCAGTCAGAGGTTTTGAGTATTTATTTCCCCCGCACTGGAACCCTGGTTTCTGTGGTCTGTCTCATTCCCCCACTTGTTCCTCCCGGTTTATCCGCACACAAATATGGAACCACCCACTCCACCAGCCAGCTCCTCACCCAGTCCACCAGCTGCCATCTTGCCTGCCCTGGTCCTCCAGCC
>PVKM010001049.1:0-70071 GCA_004027735.1 Carollia perspicillata
ACAAAACAAACAAGCAAGCAAAATATAACCAAAGACATTGAAATAGAAAACAGGATGACAGTAACCAGAGGGGAGAGGGAATGGAATTTCAGGGGGAAAAGGGAAGGGATTATAGGAACAAGTATAAAGGACACAGGGACAAAAACTAAGGGGGGTAGAAATGGGAGGGAGGTGGGGAGCACTGTGGGGGTGGACTGGGGTGGCAGTAAAAGACAGAAACCTGTACTTGAATAACAATTAAAATAAAATTTTTAAAAAGTCAAAAAATAATTTAAAAATTGTAAAAAAAGATGAAATCACATTTGTTTGGATTATTTTTCTTTCAATTTATGAGCATATATTAATGGCACAGATAACTGATTTTATGTGAGTTCTAAAAATTCATTTTCTTAATAAATGTCTCAGGAAATCTTGAAAAAAAAAAGAAAGCTAAAAATGGATCTGCCTTTTACCCAGCAATTCCACTGCTAGGATTATACCCTAAAAACCCTGAATCACCAATCCAAAAGAACCTATGCACCCCAATGTTCACAGCAGCACAATTTACAATAGTCAAGTGCTGGAAGCAACCTAGGAGCCCATCAGTAAATGAATGGATCAAAAAACCATGGTACAATTACACAATGGAATTCTACGCAGCACAAAGAAAGAAGGAGCTCCTACCCTTTGCAACAGCATGGATGGAACTGGAAAGCATTATGCTAAGCGAAATAAGTCAGGTGGTGAAAGACAAATACCATATGATCTCACCTTTAACAGAAACCTAAACAACAAAACAAATAAACAAGCAAAATATAATCAAAGACACTGAAATAGAGAACAGGCTGACAGTGTCCAGAGGGGAGAGGGGAGGGAATTTCAGGGGAATTTCAAGGGAAAAGGGGAAGGCTTTACAGGAACAAGTATAAAAGACACATAGACAAGAGTTCTTATTTCGTTCACATAGTAAGAGTTTGCCATTACAAAGCACTGTGACCTAGACCTTTAACCCAGAGACAAAAGGAAAACAGTGAATGCCATGGAAGTTCAGAGAAAGAACCAAATATGTCCCTGAAACAACTCCAAACTTATCTATTTCGTGTAGAAGTTGCTAAGATATGCCCTTCTTGCTTTATCTCTTTTATAAAATGTCATATTTCTAATAGTTTACCATGCTGGTCTAATGTCTCTCTAAATTAGCTTTTGGAAATTATTGATCTTATCCTCTTTCTACCATTTAAGCTCTCCAAAGAACTCAGTTAATTCTATGGATCCTCAATAATGATTTGCAAATAGAGATTAAAATGTACTGACCAAGTAAGTGGCATCAACCTATTTGGGGACCATCTAGAAGTGATTCAGGAGGCCCCTAAATATGAATCTTATTGTGAAAAAATGGAAGCTGGTGTTAAAAACAAAAACTACTAACTAGAGACAAAATTTTAGTAAGAACAAGATGGCTTAAAATAGTTCAGACAAACATGAAATGAGTTTTGTTTGGATTCTAAATTTGCAGTGAATTTACAACCATCCTGCTCCAAAATTCCTCTTTACAAGATGTACAATTATGCCGAATGTCTCAGTAATCCAAAGACACTCAAATAGCCACCACTACCATCCACCTTAAAAGAAAATTGTTTTAAGTATATACATAAATTTGGTACTCCAAGTTCAGTACCAATACCACTTCATAGAACCAGGCACCTCAGTTTCAACCTACAACTCCCAGACTGTTTCCATTTCTACACCACTGCAACTAACAATCCTGCCAGACTGCACAAAACCGTTCAGTGGTTTTGTCTGATGTGGAAAAAATCCATGAGGGACTAGGAGGCACCACCAAACTCATGCCAGGATAAAGAGCGAAGTCAGTTGGGCTAGAAATTGGTGCCTTAACCCCATGCATCACCTTGTTTCCATTCTCTATCTTTTTCAGGAAAAATGATTTTTACTGTGGTAATTTCATATGTGTCACTGAAATAAAAATGTTTTGTATGAAGTAGTGGTAGTGTACCTGAAGGAATCATTCTGGCAGATTTGTGAAAGAGTTCATTTTTATGTTAAAACTTTGGCTGCATGGAGATCAGTAGGTTATAAAATGAGACTGTGGCTGGCTGAAGAAACGGGAAGTTAGCCTATCAGATCTGAGTTCTAGTCCTGGTACTAGGACAAAGTCATCTCACTGCGCCATAGTCTTCCTCTACTGGTTCCCTCAGCTTCACAGCATCGCTCGGAAAGCCAGATGAAATATTCTACATAAACAAAGAAGGACTTAATAAATGTAATAAACAATCAAAGTTAATAAAATAACTTCGCTTTGGCTTTTTACCCAGAGAAAATTCTGTCAGTGAATGTTGTTTGTCCTCCAAAAATAATTATCTAAGGTTAAGTATGTATTTTTCTGAGACTATTTCCTAAAAAATCAAATTTAAATCTAGCAAAGTAAGTATACTGCTTAAAATCATATACTATATATATATTTTATGTTAATTCAATGATGGGGCATAGAGCTTGAAGATTACTCCACACTTTCAGAAGAAAGTCATTATAATAGCAGGAATTTGAGCTCAATTCTTTCTTTCACTATATTTTATTGATTATGCTACTGCAGTTGTCCCAATTTTTCCCTGTTTCCCCACCTCCACCCAGCACCCCCTACTCCCTCCAGCAATCCCCACGCCACTGTTCGTGTCCATGAGTCAGGCGTCTAAGTTCTTTGGCTGCTCCTTCTCCTATACTGTACTTTACATCCCCATGGCTATTCTGTGAGCACAGTTCTTTCAACCACGTACTTTCCTTCTCTCTTGCTAGCCTTTTATTGATTTCAGAAGACGTTTCTGCATTCAGGAGGAAGGAGACAAACAGAACTCAGTCTGCAATTTTCACTCCAGAGAAAAGTCATTCATAAATGTAATTTTAAAGCCAAACTGAGCTATCTTATTTCAGTTGAGAACCTTTTAAAACAAGAAACTCATAAATATCACTGAATAAAAACAATTTGTTTCTGAAAATTTGGCATCCAAGAATGTGGGAGAAATATATAAGAAACCCATTTATCTACAATCCAAAAGGTAAAATTAAAACAGCTAGCATTTTTCCATGGTATTGTATAATAGGTGGAATTTCTAAAGATGTACTCAAGACAGTGCAAGAGCCTATCAGGGTTTCTGATTTATCATATATTAAATCAAATTCAAAGTAAGTTTCCTATTAAGTATTTATTGTAATCTAGTTGTGTGACCACATACGAATACCTGGATAAAAATATTTTAATTCTCATGTAAATAAAATACCTAAATATCCATACGTTAGAAAAAAGAATAGTATGTTACTGATATAATTTCAACCTAAGCTGCTTCAAATGTTGGTTTTTCTCTATTTCTACTTTCAAGCCAATATAGTAAGACACTAAAATGGCTTAATCTATGGCCAACAGGTTGTAACTAGAGCTTCAACCTCTTTCATGATTTGAATGTTATATATTCCTTATGCCTAGACTTCAAATAATACAATTATGGGAAAATAAGGTTAGCATTAGCCAAGTAAAATATAATTTTAGCATAAACATGAATATTTAAAATCCTTATCTTTTCACCCCAAAATGGTACTTTCTGGTAACATTATTGTTAATTCATTTCAGACCAATACTTATTCTTCTCTTTGGCACTGAATGTTTGAACATCTTGAAAATGCATTTGAGCTTATTTTACTATTATTGACTCCTTTCATCAAATCTAAAAGGGGGTTATACATAATCCACTAAATGAAAATAGTTTTTGGAAGCATTGCTTAGTAGACTGCTATGCTGTGTAACATATTCAATTAAGGGTAAGAGACTTTTAAATAATCTTTAGGGAAAACTACCTGCCAAACAACACAATGTTCATGGTAAGAAAATTATCTCTGGGATTTATAATTTCAAATCACAATAAATCATCAACTATTCAGAAAAATGATCTCGTGTCAAATAGAAATGTTAACATCATGAAAAGCTTGTACCTAACTATAAATCATTTAAAAATCAATCATCCCAAAATATTTCAATTTGATCTAAGCCATAACTTAAAGTTCTAAAAGCCAACTGAGAGAGCTACCTTTCCAATTGACTGTGAACTTCACAAAACTGAAGCGTAGAAAGCACAGGAAGATGTGACAAGGGCACGGGTGTTCTGAACTCCTGTCATCTTGCCAAACACGGGTCACCATTGAAGAAACCAAACTCTCTGTGTTTGGATCGGGCATAAATGAGCCTCGATTTGACTGCAGGATATGGTCCTCTCTCTTCAGATATTGTTGTGAAAGGCTCTTGGCTAAGCACAAGGACTATTTATCCCTGGAGAAACTGCAGCTGTGAGAGTTGACCTCAGCCTTTTAAGACTCAAAGATTCTGTCTGGGAAAGAGACTTACTGATTATCAGAGTCAGCCAGAATAAAAGGCCTCAGTCTTCAGAGCTTCTTCACTGAATAACTGCACTCTTTCAGTGTTCTTAATACATCATGGAGGGCTGCCATGTTGTACAACTCTCCAGGATCACACTCGGGGGGAACAATGGTGTGCCCCCTGGAGTTTGGAACCTTAGACAGCCCTGTGGTCACCACAGTGACAGCTCTCTTGCTTCCTTACTAAGTTCCTGAACATGCAACTCTGAATCATTTTGATACAGTCTACCTATGACAGAGATGCTGCCCAGAGAGACCACATTACCAGTTTATAGTTCTTAAGATCCTCATCTCTTCTAACCCACAATACCTATTTATGCCTTTTCAGAAGAGGTTTTGCTTGCTCACATCAGAGACAGAAACTCCGCTTAACTTCTATTATAATCAAAATAATTCATCATCCATGGGAAATAATATCATGCGATAGAAAGACCACTGGAGTGAAATTGATGACATGCCTCAGATCACGCATCTACAGATCAGGGGCAATAATAGAGCTGTCTTAATCGTGCCATGGGATGATCACGACAATCACCAGAAAACACGCCAAAGTACTCTCTATAAATGAAATACACTATGTAAACAGTATTTGTAAATAGGTAAATTTTTAATTAAAAAAAGTCTCCTCAATATTTATTGAACACAGCAATGGTAAATACATTATTTGGAACAGAATTTCTGAGGGCCTATTTGCTCTAAGGGCCATATTTAGGGTATTATTTTAGATGAGTCATCATCTTATGTAAAATTAACTCAAATCGGAATCAGAGGAGCATGCAGTGTAACTTCTTTCCACAAGGTAGAACTGTCTGACCCTGACAGTTGTTTCACTTAGGCATAGCCATTTTAGCACTGCAGTGATTTAGTGCAATAAATCTACAGTTTTGGAGAATGAGCATTCCTAATAATCAAATTCTAGCAGGTAAGTTTCTGGTTCCGTTTTTGAACTTTATCTTCATCGAATGAAACCAGAAACATCACTTTGGATGCCACAGGCACAAAGGCATCAACTAAATTTAAAAAAAAATCTGTAGGTTCCAGATTAAACCAGATCATTTCATCAGATCTCAGATAAACTTATTTCTAAAAACAACCTGAAGAAAACACAACTAACTTTGTAAATGCAAAGGGATACAACACCTTCAGTGTTACATAAAGGTTGAAGTGAGAATTATTATTATTCAGAGTACCCTACATCAATTAGTTAAAATGATTAATGATAATGGTAAAGGTTTGACAGGCCTTATAAAAAGTGCCATCTCTATAATTTCCATTCTAATTAGGTCTTAAAATAACCAAGGATGAGAGAATAAAAATGAGAGAAGATAAAAGGTGATACTTAATACAGAAATTCTACCAATATCTACCAATGATATTTGAGTCCATAAAAGGAGTACGTGAACCAAAAAGTTAGTCACAATGCCCGTGGCAGCTTAGTAAATGATGCTTCATCCACTACTGATTTTTTTCGGCCTTGTGGATTTACGCTTCAAAAATTGTAACCCTGTGAAATAAGCATTGTGAGACTCTCATACACAAAACTAGTGTGGCTGTTTTGACCTAGTTTCACCAAAATCCGTGTTCCTAAAGCTATCATCTTTCTGATCCCATATTCTCACAAATGGGTCACAGACTTAAAGTCCAGATTATTCTAAGTGTCAAGTCAGTGAAATCTCAATTCAGTCTGCCAGACAGCTGTTCTTGTAGTCGCTACAAGCTCCTGAGGCTAACCCGCCCCCTGCCCCCAGACATGCTCCATAGTACAGTGGCTCTGTGCTGTAAATACTGTTGCTTCTGGACGACTTTCAGGGAAAGGCTGAAAGAAAATAAATCATAGGACTCTATCCAAGAGGCAAAAAAGACATTAATAACAACAAGACAGATTCTCTCCTTTTTAAGCTTCCATTCCAAGAAAAAGAATGGGGGTTAGGGGGCAGCAATGTCTTCTAATATAGGCCAGTTAATGTATGAACTGGGACAAGGGAACGGAGAATTATGCCTGACGGCAGAATCCTCTAAAATATGACAAAGATAATCATGAAGCTGTACTAAAATTAATATTTCTATGAACAAATATAATTAAAAACAAAAAACTGAATGACAATTCACTATTATTATTATTCAATATCCAGCCTGTACAGAATGATGTTATAAATAAGTGATTTAACAGAATTAACTTCATTTGTGGAGGTGGGGAAGATTCAGGTAAAGCTTCCATACAAATCTTTTAAAAATTTTTCTCTGAGTTAGAATAAGTCACCTTTAATAGTCCAACTTAAATGAGACTTAAATGAGAACTTTTATCAGCAGCTCTTGCGCTTACCATGGGTAATATTCCTAAAAACTGTGATGTAAAACTGAAAGGTATCAGTTAAGTCTAGCCTCCCCAGGGGCGATGACCTCTCCAGACAACATGTCTCTAAGACTCTCCTCCATCCCCCTTCAGAAGAGGACAAGGGGCAACAAGAAGAAGCGCCTGGGGTAGAGCCCCTATTCCTACCTCATGGATGTGAAGCACACGGGAGGCTGTAAAGTCTCCACCATCCCCAGCCGTGCAGGGACAGTCGTTTGTGTGCTGGCTGGTCCACGGTCCCATCAGCCCCTGGGAGGAAATGCATGGCTGACAGCAGCATGCTCCTTCAGAAGGAAACAGCGCTAAAGCTCCTTAATTCAAGATGAATGAGGAACCATCTCAATAAACAGATTTTGGGTGTAAATAAAGTAAAGAAAAATGAAGTGTGAAACTCTGATTTTCTTATAGTTACCATGTTAATTAGGGTTGAAGAATTTATTCCCCGACTGCTGTCTGCTCTCAGGGGTCAGTCAGTCCTTTCCTGGAATTACTCTCAGTTACATAGACTCGCTTGCCCAAGGTGACACCTTCTGGTGGGGGCAGCTTACATCCAGATGACTGTTAGGGTAGGAAGACCCAACCCCTTACTCACCCTGGAACAGCTCCCTACAGCCTTCCCATGAGTGTGGCTGAAGCCTTTGTTCGGACTGCATTAGTTTTTCTGCCCAATCCTGATTCCCTCCCTACCCCCAGGTATAAATCCCGAAAGTTCTCACAAACACCCTGCATATTAATTTTGCTTCCTGGGAAACCTACTCACAACTGTTGTAGAAAAATTAAACAGGATTACATATATAACTCAAACAAGACTACATCTATAAGCAACCACATAAAGTTCTATTTAAGGTCATACAGTTTCATACCCTACTACACAAAATTATTTTTCTTAATTCAGACTTTATTTTTATTTTTAAAAAGCAATCAAAGGAGGAAAGTCTATTTTCATTAAGGTCAGGAAATTAAAATTGAAAAAGTATAGAGGGCTATAGTTTGAAAGGAAAGATTTAATAAAGATAAAACATAAGGTCATTTGACTTTCTAGAGCTGGTCATAGTATGCTCGCTTTGCGTTCAGTTCTTATTCTAATTGTAGAATAAGAACCTGTAGTCAATGTAGTTATCAGAAATCAGTTTAAGAGGTGAAACTCCTTTTGCTTATTTAAGCTATCATTTCACCAATAACAGGATTTCTTTGGGATCCTGATGTTTTCAAAGCACATCTGCTTTTAGACTGCAAAAACTAACTCAGCTGGCCTGAAATTTATTAGTCTTGAATGTTTTCTATTTGTCTCTTCACAGGGTCACTCAGTACCCATTTCACTGCCTCTTTCCCTTGCCTTCCTATACCACAGAGAGAAAAACTAAAATACTCCCAGGCACGGTACACAATTCAAGGCAAGGAGATGCAGGACTTCTCTGGTGAGGACTTCCCTTCTTTGTAAAAGAGTGGCAGGAAGTCTCACAAAAATGATGTTCCTAATTCTTCCTGCCTGGAAAGTAAATGTAATGTCTGGAAATGCCGTGGCCACACTGGTCTGAAGCCACAGAAAGAGAATGAAAGCCACACACACGCTAAGTGTAGCAGAGTGGAAACGTAGAAGGAGCCACTACACCTGTTTTTGGACTGGCTACCTCCAGACATCTTGCTAAGAAAAACAATGACTTAACCGGTAAGGGATTTATTTGTATTTAGTTTTCCATTAAACTTTATTATTTAATAGTAAGAAGCATGTCTGGGTACTAAGAGAAGCTTCTCTAACATTAAACTAATAATTAAACTTTATTATTTAATAGTAAGAAGCATGTCTGGGTACTAAGAGAAGCTTCTCTAACATTAAATTATATAAAGAATTTATCACCAAGTCTTCACACAGAGACAGTAAGTAATATTTTCTTTGCATGCATCCCTGTCATCTCACTTCAGATCCCCCAGTATACTTCCCGCCTCAGGACTGAATAATTTTTCCCTTTGCCGTTCACAAGTAACCTCTTCTCAGGGTTCCAGTGTCTGCTTCAATGTCCCTCCTCAGAGAGGTCTTTACTGGCCACCCTTACCGAAGTATGTCCCCTACTGTTCTCTCTCATTGTATCTCATTTTTTCCTGTATAAAATTCATGACAATTTGTGAATTTCTATTTGTTTTCTTGTTTATTGCCTGTTTTTCCTTCTTAGAATATCAGCTCCAGGAGTACAGAAAGCATGGATGTTTCATTGAGGAATGTAGACCCAGTGCCTGGCACAGTGCCTGGCGTAACTAGGTGCCAATAAATACTGGGGACGAATGGCAATGACTGCAAGCTCAAGTCAGCCAGACCTAAGCTTAAATCGTAGCTCCGCCATTTCCTCCCTGGGTAACCTTGGGTGACTATCCCGTGGGCCTCAGTTTGTTTCTTAACTGTAAAGTGAGGATATTAACAATATAAACTATTAAAAAATGTTATGAAGTTTATATAAGTTGATATGTATAAAGTGCTTAGCGGGGGACTGTTTCACAGTATTACTCAGTAAGTAAATAACTATTACCATTTTTTATTATATTTGTCAACATTTTGTCATCATTTGTCAATATTTGTCAACATTTAGTCAACATTTTATTTCTTATTTTATTTTATTATATTTTATTTATTTTTAGAGAAAGGAGAAGGGAGGGAGGTCAAGAGGGAGAGAAACATCCATGTGTTTGGTTGCCTCTCATATGCCCCCCATCTGGGGACCTGGCCTGCAACCCAGGCATGTGCCCTGACTGGGAATTGAACCGGCAACCCTTTGGTTCACAGGCTGGTGCTCAATCCACTGAGCCACACCAGCCAGGGTCAACATTTTATTTCTTATATTATTATTTACATTTTGTGAGTCATCCCTCCTATATGAAGTTCAACAATTTCTCAAAACAAATTCTGATTCCCAGTAAATTTCAAAAGCATCAGGACAGAAGGATGCTTGTTTTTCTTATTTTGTGTGGCATGATATCACATCCAATTATTAAGTAGTCTACAAAGAGATGGGCAAATACAGCCAATTTTACCATACCCGAGAGAAAGAGGTTGTAGGAACTTAAAAATTACCAAGAGGAATATGTAGTATGTGAACTACCTCAGAGTGCAAGCTCTGCCCAAATGTAAGGTTCAGTGCAGTCAGTTACAATATCCACTTCTTCCGGGGGCTGAGCAGGAAGCAAGGACTAAGACTAATGGGGCAGCGATGACCTCTATGGTCAGAGAAAAGAGAAGCTGTTTGTGGTAGCCAGATTTCTGTTTATTTTATCGGAACGTCTCCACCCTAAGCTCTTGAATTTGCTGATTAAGCTATAATAGTACCAGGACTGTGAGGGCTCCAAGAAGAGTTATAGCGATGGTTTCGTACCCACATCTTTAGTTGTTTTTATTCTGATTGAATTCTACCCCATATATTATCCTTTCATTATCTCTGACATTGAAAACACTCCGCTATTTCTTTTTAAAAAATATTCCTTGCCCTGGCTGGTGTGGCTCAGTGGATTGAGCGCTGGCCTGCGAACCAAAGGGTCGCCGGTTCCATTCCCAATCAGGGTACATGCCTGGGTTGTGTATTGGGTCCCCAGTGAGGGGCACACAAGAGGCAATCACACATTGGTGTTTCTCTGCCTCTCTTTCTCCCTCCCTCCCGCTCTCTCTAAAAGTAAATAAGTAAAATCTTAAATAAAAATAAATAAAAATAAAAATTTCTTGTTAAAGTTAGATGATGAGTACATTTATTCTATTTTTATGTGTGTTTGAAAATTTGAATTTAAGCATCCTCTTTTACTGGACATTTAAGTTGCATCTAATATTCCTTTATTATAAATAATGTGGTGATGAATATCACTGTATACAAATCTTTGGTGACATGTCCATTTAAGTCCTTAAAAGGGAGTCCTAGAAACACACTTGATGGATCAAAAGGTATACAAATGCTTAATGCTGTTGACTCATATTGACAAAATGCCTTTCAACAATGTTAGGCCAATTTATACTAAACACAGGGGATGTGGGGCCCAGGACACAGCACCCTAACAAGCCAGCATTGACTATTAGCTTCTCTAATCAAGATTGTAACAAGCACTGACTATCAACATTTTGCTCCTGATGAGCAAAAAATGATAATTGGGGAACAAGATAATTTAACTGGATCTGTTACAAAAGAACAATAATGCAAGCCAGGCCCTGGCTGGTGTAGCTCAGTGGATTGAGCACAAGCCTGCAAACCAAAGAACCACTGATTCCCAGTCAGGGCACATGCTTGGGTTGCAGGCCAGTTCCCAGCAGGGGACCCATGAGAGGCAACCATACATTGATATTTCTCTCCCTCTCTCCTTCCCTTCCACTCTAAAGATAAATAAGTAAAATCTTTAAAATAAATAAATAAAACTGTCTCTTCCCTCTAAAAAATAATAATAATAATACAAGCCAGTTTATATATTAGCCACTTAAAAATGGTACAATTTCAAAATTATTGGGAGGGAGTAGAGGTGAAAGAAAGTATAGGGGGAATAAATAGTACTGGGGAAAATACAGTAAAATAAAAAAATTATCTTATGTTGGCCTTCCATGTACCTGAAATTCCTTCCATCTTAACCATTCTTTGGTTTAAGATATGAGGTAGTAGATTTGATCATTGACATTTCTTATCTCAGCATAGGTGATATGTTTATTTTAATAAAAATATTTAGTGCTAAGAAAACCTAAACTGTTGGTATGAATCTCAGTGTGGAAGCTAGGAAACTTGCTTTATACATTATTTATAATTACCCTTAAACATAAAATCTATTCATTTTTACTCCATAAAGCATATTCAAAATAAGAGGTAAAATGTATCTCATAGATTGGCTAACTCCTTCATTCCTTAATCATTAGACTATTATAACTAGGTACTCAATATCACATTTTTAAAATTTTATAATTCTCTGTGCAGCAGAGGACTAGAATTTCATACTTTATATATGGTTACAGTGTGCCTTTTAAATCAAAGGTCTGTGATGCCTGACAAGCTGACAGTAAGGTCGTTGTAAACTTCAGATTCATGGTTAGGTCAAGCCAACATGATGCCTGAGTGATGGAACAGGGCACTGGGCTGCATGAATAAGTTCTTACTCCAAGTAGGTAATCGTCAGCAGTTTTACAGTAGTGACATTTATGGTCTCTGAGGGTGGGGAGGAAACAGCCTCAATAACTCATTTGATGTGCACCTCATGTGGATCAAAACTCATGGATTACCCTGGAAACTTCCACAGTGAGGTTTGTTGGTTAATCTTCTTGCAAAAAAAAAAATAAAAGAAAAAGAAAAGGTAGATTACCATATGCTACCATGTATAAAAGACTATTCAATGAATTGAAACATCAGTGAACTTTAAAATAACATGGCACTCTCCTCCTTCAGGAGGAGACCTAGCTAAGTTTTGAGACCAGAGAAGAAATAAATAAATGACAAAATGGTACAATAACTGTTCTAAGAGTGTCACATTAAACATATCATGCAACCCAGTCCTTATCACTCTTCCAGCTACCACGCTTCTATAGCCCGCTGCACTGCGGGGTCCTCCCCCACCTTTCCGACCGTGGGGTCTGAGGTGAGTTATTCACTTTCTCTGTACCTTATCTCCTCATCTACAAAATGGTACAAATATCAATTTATTAAGGTTCTTCTAAGGATTAAATCTGATAATATAGTGTCTCTCATCCTGGGAATCCACAAACTTCTCCTGGTAAGAGTTTACTGAATATATACAGAGTGTGTGTGTGTGTATGTGTTTAGATTTTCATTATGACAACAATCTTTTTTAAAATAATGAACCATAAGCATGGTAAAACCAAACATATGAAGTGAATGAACATCTTAAAACAAAGTACTGCTACATAAGGTCAGTGTTTTGGCAACTGTGTTCTAAATCACATTTGCACCAAACAGCAGAATCTAGAGAGTGCAGAATGGAAGCAACGGGATTTCCAAAGCGAGGTGTGAACAGAGAGTCATGGTTAGTATACCAGCACAGGTCAGGCAGCTGGTTTCACAAATTCACAGTATACATTCAAGTCACTGAAAATAATGTAGGTTGTTCCTTCTCTAATTCTACATAGTCCAAAGAAAGCTAGGGTCTTTTTTTATTTCTTTACATACCTGAATAATGCCAAGTAATATGAACAATAAGTTAGAACATTATCAATAATCTCATCAATCTTTTTGTTTTGTCTTTATTACAACTTTTCTTCACAGCTTTGGTTACGCCCACTGCCAAATTCAGAGAGAGACTCAGGCGCCACAGGTAAGTACATCATGGTGCTGTTCCTTTCAATGCCTTCGCCAAGGAATCTCCTTCATGTCTTTATGAGGTATAATTTCAAATGTCTCAAAGTAATGGATATTTGACTAGCTTATTAAATAATGAAATTATTCTTTGGGAAGTTTTTGGTTTTGCTTTTTTAAAAAACCTAACATCAATTAGGTGTTTATCTCCTTGTATAACCCCAAAGGTGATCAACTTCATAAATTTATACTGATGTAATAATATTACCTAATCTGCTGTCCATATTTTAATTCTGTCAGTTGGCCAACTAATGTCCTCTACAGAATTTATTCTTTCCTCCTCCAGCAAAGGATGCAGTCTAGGGTCAGGCACTACATTTAGTTGTCATGTCTCTTCAGTCTCCTTTAATGGGAACATTTCCTTAGTCTTTCTTTGCCTTGTATGACATTGACATTTTCAAAGGACACAGTCCTCCCTTGTTTCTTTTAATGAAGCATTACTTGTTTTGCATTTGTCTGTTGTGATGTGGATGAAGGCAGACATTCTTGACCTGAATATCACATCTGGAGACCCATCAGGTCTATCTGCCTTTCATGCATTCGGTAAACTTTCATTACCTGGTCAAGCTGTTGCCTTATTTCTCCACTGCATAATTACTGGCATAGTTTGCCCTCTTGCAGATTAATTAGTTCACTGAGACTTGAAGTCATTCAAATACCCTGTTCCTAATCAAAATTCCCCCCTAGACTTAGCATCCATACATAGCCCCTGACTTCCCAATGCCAGGTCCCCCTTATACTTAACGGTCAACCCTCGGCACCCGACCAGAAGCAAGAGCCTCTCATTCGTTACTGTTATGGACTCAGCAATTACTGTTTTTTCAACAGCTTGAAATTTATTATTGTAATTAATTATTGTAGTGTTTAATGGGTCCCGTGTTGGCCCATGTAAACCCCTTAATCAGGCTTTGGGGTTCTTGTTACATGAGACCATCATTCTTTTGAGCACTGACCCTGAGGAGTCTCTCAGTTCTCTTTTACTTTGCAAAGTTAGAATATCTCCAATTCTTAGAATTTAAAGATCACTTTTAACAGGTTCTAAAACATTGGAGAAGCCAACATTATAAAACTGTCTGGTGATTTAAAATAGAAAACTCTCCAATTTTTAAAAGTTTAAGTGTCGTAATTATGAAGTAACTTTAGGGCCAAGACATGATAATGGTGAAATTTTAAATGCAGCATTTTACATTTCTTTCTATCTTGCCTAGAATCCCAGAATGTGAGTAGTGCACTCTAACTGTTCCCTGCCAACTCTGCCAAATTTTCTCAATATTTCAAATTGGCAATGCTTTTGTTTCTTTTTTTTTATGGTTAAAAACTAATTTTCAAAATGTTCTCCTATGTCTACCACTTAATAGTCATTTATTTAAAGCCAGTCTTGAAGAGTAGTTCCAACATTAAAGGCAAAAGTATTTCATAAACAATCCTTTCTCCAGAGGACAAACAGGTAGTGAGATAAAGAGAACATCACCTTTATTACTCTCTTGGCTTAAAATGTTATTTATTGAACATATACCTAGTTGATAATTTGCAAGACTGCTTAAAAAGTTTGTAGAAAACAAACTGTCATTTCAAACTTCTTCTGAATATCCCTGTGAATATAGATGCAAAAATTCTCAACAAAATACAAACAAACAAATGAACCCAAGCATATTAAAAAGATCATACACTGGATTAAGTAGAATTTGTCCCTGTGATGCAGGGATGGTTCAACAAACAAATTAATAAATGTGACACATCACATTAACAGAATAAAAGATAATAATCACATGACCACCTTAGTAGATGCAGAAAAGGCATTTGATAAAGTTTAACAACATTTCGTTCTAAAAGCTCTCAAAAAAGTGGGTATGGAAAGAATATAACTGGACATAATAAAGGTCTATGGAACCAATCTGACAAGCTCACAGCCCTATTATCCTCAATGGCGAAAAGTTAAACATTTTTCCAATAAGATCAGGAACAAGACAAGGGTGCCCCTCCACTTTTACTACTTCCGTCCAACAAAGAGTTATTTATCATGCTCGTCAGTGGCAATGTGGCATCCTTTGAATATATGCTTTCCAAACCAATATTGAGTAGCATACCTTTGGGTAAGTAAGTATGACTACAAGAAAAATTGAGTGTTTTTTTTCCATTATATGATCTTTCAAAGTGAGGTTGATTTTAGATTTAAGAGGTTACAAAAAGAGTGGTCCTATTATTTTTAGTTAGCTTTAATTTCTTCTTTGTTCCTATAGCAGGAAAATTGTTTAGTTACAGGAAAATTGTTTAGTTGCAAAAGAAAAGGGAAAGCCAGTCATTCCATATTGCGGCTCTAGAGAGGTCTGGTCAACAAGGAGCAATAACAATACATGAAATGACAGGATTCACCATCATTTGTGTGGCAGATGGTTTTCTCCAAAGATAATCATAGTAACATCTCCCACACATCTGTGACTTTGACATTCTTGGCATCAAAAGGTGGAATCTATGTTTCTTCCCCTTAAATCTGGCAGGCTTGTGACCTCTGAGGGGAAGTTATAAAAGGATCTATACCTATACCTGCCACTTGTTTCTCTCAGGACACTGGCTTTTGAAACCTGCACATGAGCAGGCCGGCTGCCTGCCTTGGGGCCGAGGAGCCGTGAGAAAGCCCCACCCAGCCCACAGTGGGAACCACAGAAAGACCCGTGCCCGGCCCGCCCCAGCTGCTTCAGCCCCTTTATCTGCTCCGGCCACCACGGCCTAACTGCCACCTCAGTGGAAAAGGAGCCAACGCTGCCCAGCCAAGGCCTTCCCAAATTCCTATCCCAGAGAATCTGTGGGCAATAAATAATACAAATGACTGTTGTTTTAAGCCACCGTTTGGGGGTGATTGTTATGCATCTCTGTAGATAACTCTAACATGTCAGCATTCCAGACAGTGCACACTGAACACTACCAAGGACTGGGTTGAAAAGGAAGGTCAGGTGAATAATTGAAGGTAGGAAAGCCATGTTGAATGTTTACTGTTATTCATATCCAAGCTTCCTCAGGGTTCTCAGTGTCCTTTAAAGTTCATTCAACACTATCGATCCAACATAAAATCCAAAGCCAAAATGTCATGAAATGTGTGGGGTAAAGCTAAGTTTGGTCGGACAAAAAGAGTTAGCAGCAGCATTAAGCAGAGCTATGGTTACAATAATTGGGCCTATCTACAAAGTTCCAGAGTGTTAGCTTCTGATTTTTCTACTTGAATCTAATAACACTGTATATACTAAGTATATCACTTAATAATTTACAAACTGCTTCTATGTACCTGATTTCATTTCATCTTATAAATAATCCTGTGAAATAGCAGAGCCTCATAGATAGAAAACTGAGACTCGAAAACCTACGTAAATTGCTCAGAATTGAAGAGCTGGGGTGCGGGGTAGGGGGAAGTATTTAAACCCAGCAAGTATTAGACTAGGCCTACTGCCCTGACCCAGGAGCCAAGACCTAGCTCTTCACGGAACACACGTGATATATTGGACTCTGTCACTGACCGTGCGGTGCACATGGCAAGTGTGCCACTCTCCAAGGAGCACAGACTCTGGCGTATAATAAATATTATGCTCTTAAGTGTTACACTGATTTGCTTTTAAAATACCCTCCTCTGAAAAACTTGCATTTTTATTATTCTCTGGATAATCACTAAAGGCTATTCCAAGGACTAGTCTCAGGAGCCTTGTAATTTTTTAAATGTTAAACAAAGTAGGTGCTATTTCAAAGTCCAAAGGTTTGATTTAATGAATGCCAAGCATCTCGAATCCACAGGAAATTTTTAACACAACATTGCTGGATATCCTCTGAAAAGGGAAGTTCACATATGGACTCGATGGAATTCTCGTGGAGTTCCAAGTACTACCTATCAGGATAGAAGGGGTTTGTTGCTGGGGTGGTTGTTCAGTGCACCCCAACATTAAACATTTACAGGAAAAACTAGCTTTTTAAAAAAATCCTTCGCCCTGTTCTTTGCCACTAACCACCCCTCCCCAACCACTGGAATAGTTCCATCCCCTTTTAACAACTTCCCATTAAACCTCATGAACCATATCCTGTACTTAATGGGCTGTTAATATTTTAAAGCTTCTGTAGTTCTACTGTAAATCCTTGGTCCCTTTTGCAACATTAAAAAGATAGACCAAAAAAAATTCTTCCCAACCAACAGTACAAAGAAACCACACAGCTTACCCTTTGACACTTGAACAGTAAGTTGCACCATCACAATAGACACAATCAGGACAGTCGAGCAGGCACGGTAATGATGATAGCTACATATCAGAAAACAACTAAGTACGGTTGGAAACATGCGGACGTTTCACTGGCTTCAAGCCACACTTGTCACATTAGCCCATCATAGGCCACAGCGCACTTGCTTAATCACTAGAATGGCACTCCAGTGCTCAAAAAATAAATAAATGCAGATAAGGTAATATGCCCAGAGAGTTTAACCTGATTATTTGTTCCCTTTAGAAAATTTAGAGAGACAAAAATAATAAGGTGAACTAGTTATCTCCAGAAGGCAAGCTAGAACTCTAAGAACATTGCCTCCTGCTCCCCCCACCCGCCCTTTCTTTGGAAAGTGAAGAAACAGTCATGATGTCATTTCAAGTTTCTAGCCCCTGTATTGATGTATGCATGTGGCATTTTCATCATGCGTGCCAAGAATCGGACTGAGATAGCATTCTTTATCTAAGTAAAACACTGAAATTCAGAAAAAGAAACATTCCGATAAAATGTACACGCAGAACTCTTTTGATCATGAGAAAAACCCCACACCACCTCCTGGTTGTAACAGACTTTTCTCCCAGGCCTCCCTCCCCTAAACTACCCCACCCATGCTGTCAGCCTCTCTCCTCATTCCCTTTCCAGTCTCCGACCCCCTGCTCAATAATTAAAAATTTCACAACAGAAAGTGTGAGTTTTATATACGCAGCTGACCCTTGAGCAAGTCAAACACGGATTTGGATTGCCCAGGTCCACTAATATGCGGATTTTTCAATAACTGCCCGTAACTGTTTTCCGCCCAAGGTGGGAGCTCACAGATGCAGAGGGCAGGCTCTGTGCGTTGATCTCTGCCATTTTATGTAAAGAACTCAGGAGTTTGGGCCTGGGGGGGCCCTGAATCCTCCAAGGCTACCAGGGACATAAGTTTTTGGGGGATCAAGCTACAAGTGGATGTTTGACTGTACAAGAGTCGATGCTCCTAACCCCCCGCAGTTGTTCAAGGGTCAACTACGTGTGAAATAGGTGGAATTATCAGTCTACCTTATATCCTAACCGGTGCTGTTTTTCTAATGCTCCTCAATCATTCGATATTTAACTTCATTTTTATTTTTGTTTCATTGCTTAACCCTGACGACCTTCCTCTACTAATTTTTCCTCTCTGTTAGGTTCATGTAAGACTTACAGTATTTTCTTCTTGCCTATTATATATACTAATACATGAATTACATATGTATGATTATATATTAAATATAAGTGTATGAATTATGCCATCCCCCCACCACAACTTTCAAGAGGGTTCAATATTTTCCTATACACGCGATAAATACCTCACTGCTAATTTTGTAATTCATCCCTGAAAAATCTGGACAAAATTTTTTTAGAACCGCTTTATATGAGTTTGAAAACAACTTTGGTTCCATAGGTCATACATATATTTTTATGTCATAATATATAAACATTTCGATGAGATGCTACTCCCTTGAATTAGCCTAGTTCCTCACAATAAAATAAAAAATTGGGCAGGGCGATTTTTAAGAGCCTTTGTAATACTAAACTCCCATAAAGAGATGTTTTAACTAATGAAGGCAGTTCTTCCAAAGAAAGAAAGACGGAAGCAGATGAATGTCCTGTACCTTGAAAGTCCCAGCTGCGTCATGGGTCAGGTTCTTACAAACTTTTATTCTGCCTACGTATGTGAATTGCAACATAGAGATTTCTAGAATTATGGATAACCTAAAAGAACTGCTCACCTAATATAACCTCACAATTCATAGGAACTCTTCTTGTTCCTGCGGTATTTTCACAGAAATGTTCTCCACTCAATCAGAACTTTCAAATTAGTTTGGAAGGTGTTTAAAACACATCAATTTTTAACTTCTCTCCACCATACTCCACAGTTTTGGCCAATTAATTGGTTAGATAATTTCTAATATGCTCAAATATAAAGATAGAATAATATTTTTTCAGAGGAAAACCTTAATATTTCATCTACTCCCCTAGCAACTTTATGGTCTTTATTTTCTCTCTATGGAAGAAATATTGAACAGCAATTTGCATAAAAGCTCCTCATAAAAAACAAAAAAAAAATGCTATTGTGCTGATTTCTTAAAGATATTATGCCTGTGCATTAAAGGAAGTTAAAATAATCAGACATAAACACATATTCCAACCCCTGTAAAAACAGAAAATAATTGCTCAGCATCCCAGACTCAAATACCACTTGGGTACTTTAAAATAATTAAATTACCCCTTATTCTATTCTTCTCTAAGACAATTTCAGTTCTTCAGTTTTCCTCCTGTCTTAGAACAGGTATTTTTTTATATAAGAATTCATGGCCTAGATCCTCATACCTTACGCTTTCCTGTAGTCACTAAAAAAGTTAACAAAATGATTTGTACAGAGAAGATAGTGCCTTTCTGAGTCACTTCCTGTCGTTCTATCCCCTCCACCTCTTTCTTCCTTTCGTATCCCTTCCTGCTCCCTCCCTTTCTCTGTCTCTACTATCATTTGACATATTCTCAATGTTTTCAATACCAACTTAAATCATCCTAATATCCTGGCCTCTCGTTTACTTGACATCCTTAATTACAATAGTGCTGTCCTCCTTCGCCTCAGCCACCCGCTCCCAAGGTCATAGTCAAGACCCTGCCATTACTCATTTCAAGCATTTCACTCTCTGACCACTGTCTCCTGTCTTCCCAGTTTCTAACCACTTTTCACTGTTCCTCACCACCTTTGTGTAACTATTTCCCTCTTTACTAGTCTTAGGCACTGTAGTCAAGCATTATTATCACCACCGTGTTGTATGGACCCAGTATGTCCCTTTCTCTTCTCACCTTTCAATGTACACACCACAAAAATCCCAGTCCCAGGCAAATCCAAATCTCCACCTACGAGACCCCCACACCCAACCAGGGAAATGTGACCAAAGAAAAAAACATAACCATGCTGACTGATTGCACTTTAAATTCAAGAAGTAACCTCAAGTGAACCCTAAGCAATGCCCAACAATGCCACTACATCTCACTAGTCCTTTCTTATACGAAGCAACGATTATTTCACACTTATCCTCCCCTCAGTCTTCAGTCCCTCCTCCTCCTTATTTACTATCAGTGGTTGTTTCTTACTTCAGTGAAAAAGTAGAATCGACCAGAAGAAAACCGCCACATGCTCCCACACCGAATCTGACCAATTATATTCTGATGCACAGGCTCTGTCTTCCCTGCTGTTACAAGGAATATATTCTCCAGGCTCCTCTTTGAGGACGCTTACCTCATGTATAGAGCTAGGTCCCATCTCTTTAAGGCTTCTCAAGGGAATTCTAAAATACTTACAAGAATTGCTCATCTTCACAATCACAATAATAATGTAGGTCATTATTATAATCCCCATTTTAAAGGAAAGGAAAATTAAGCTTAAACAAGTAACTTGCCCAAAGAAACACAGTTACAAAAGTGACAAAAACGAGGAATATATTTAATGTAATAAATGATTAAGCTGTGATATATTCTGGAAGAATATATACATTAAAAAGTGAAAACAGGACTATCAAATGTTAAATGTTAAGCCTTTAAAAGCAAAAAAATCAAACTGTAATATTAGAATGACAAACACTAAAACAGAGTCCCACCTATTAATAAAGTTAGTACTTAGAGGAGTGGACTAGGATTGCACAGTGATGTAGAAGTGCTTTTTCTGTGCTAGCACACACACACACACACACGCACTCGTTACTTGATCACATGCACATGATGATAAACCATAAAACAATGTCCTGCAAACATTATAAAGCAATAACTGCATTACTCTTGCATGGCCATATGCTGTAAACTATTTACGTTACACATACACAGGCACACACCAACAGTAACATACCCTACACAAGTAAATTTGGAGAAGAGGGTATGCTGTATATATCCACTTTAGCAATGAGTTTATAGACTATTCATATTGGAGATATATGATATTTCAGTAATTGGAATATTCTAGGTCAAAAACAAACCAAAAATTGTTTATGTAAAATATCTATAGGATAACAAATAACACAGTTTATTCAATGAAACTAAAAAAAGTCACTGAAGACCATGACTAATTCAAATAACACTGATAAAGTATTTTTCTGAAAAACCTAATCTTTGCAATTGAAAACATTTAAAATTATTTTATAATTCCTTAATCATGTGTATCTTAGCACTCTCTATATATTGTTTAGTTTTATGAATATCAAGTTTTAGCGAACCTGTATAACTTGCTTTGTAGTATTCTAATAAACATCCTTAACCTATGCATCAAAAATCAAAGTTCATAAAATTGCATTTACTTTCCTGTAGTATCAAAGGAAGAACTGTCCTTTTGATCGACTTGTAGCTTCTCAAAATGACCTTGTGAGACCTAACAACAGGTCTCCATATCCTCTTAAAGAATCACTGACAAGTACAGGCAGCCCAGCGGGGCATCCTCTCGTATGACAATGGTTTCTCTAAGGCAACCCAGTGGCAGGCCTATGGTTTTGTAAGTCTCTTTGCACTTTCAAGAAAGTGAATAAATGAAAACTTGGCATGATACCAATGAGAGACTGCAAACCTTAACGTGAGCTGTCAGTCACAGTTGTCCCAGGCAATTTTCTTCAGTAGGGCAAAGTATTACTCAGGTTTTCCAGAAACATTTCCAATAACATGCATCACAGGGATGTCTTTAAGTCATTTTTTTGGCTCTTATGGATAAATGTCCATTTGTAAAAGAGGATTAATATTTAAAATAAGCAGTATTATTGATCACTCCTAACTAGCCAGTTAAGTTATATAATGCACTATTTCCCACTATCTCTAATAAATATTTTCATCCGTTTTCCATTTCTAATCCCACAAAAAAATTGCATTTGTAATTTGATGTCTTAAGGTAAAAGTCATTTAACAATAAAAGTACATCCTTTTCTTACCTGTTAGGAAAATAAAATTAATAAAGTACAAAAAATACAATTTCACACATTTAGTGGTCATTAAAGACAGTTATTTTACTGGTGTTTTAGGTTAATCTTATTACTTCTCTAAACAACTGTAATTTTCTTTTGCCTACAGCATATCAGGAGTCTCAGCATAATTCAAACAACAGATAAATACTAAGTAACATACTATGGAAAACAAATCAAACTAACTGTCTCCTAACTTGTCTCTCTGTCTCTAATCAAATTAAGTCATAGTTATTTACATCTTCCAAAACACCATCTGATGATTGAGTAAGAAACTAACGCACTCACCAGAAGAGAGGCAAATTTACTACATGAGTTCAGTTAGTGCTTCAAGATTCACCTACTTTTTGTTTCATACAGGGCACCAAGATACATGCGGGAAATGAAGGTGAAAGTACAATGTTAAAAACAAACTAAAGTGGAATATTTTTAAAGCAAGGAAAAGAGACATCAAAAATGGCTAAGCACACTTAAGTAAAAAACAGACAATTCACAATGTATAATTTTAAAACAAAAACTCAATGAATGAGTTAAATGGCAGGTTATTCACAGCTGAAGAGATAATTAGGAACCTGGAAATATGAAAAAATTGCCCAGACTGCAGCACAAAGCGACAAATAGACGAAGACTGTGCAACAGCAACAAAAAGGTCACAAGAACCTGAGGCTAAATAAGAAGGTCAAACATACAGCCAAATAGACTCAGCAGAGAAGAAAAAGAGTGCAAAAGAGCCTATATTTGAAAATCCAATGCCTGAGAAACTTCCAGCACTGACAACAGATATCAATCCACAAATGCAAAATAAACATTCTGTACTAAGCAAGATAAATCCAGGAAATGTATTCCTTAGGGAAATATAGAATGACAAAGATGCAGAAACTTGAAAACAGCTAGAAAGATAACAGATGCAATGACAATTAACTAACCTCATACATCTTAACAGCAATGAGAGCCACAAAGAATACAATACTATTTTCAAAATGTTGAAAGAAAGCAACCAGCAACCTACCATTGTGAACCCAGCAAAACTATCTTTCAAGAACTAGGGGAAAAAAGATATTTCTTGATCAATAATAGATAAAGGTTACTACAGACTTCCTATAAAGAAACTTGTTTAAAATGTCCCTCAGGAAAATATGATTCTTAATATGCAAAAAAATTCCAAAAAAGTGGAATTTTGATAAATAAATACAAACGACTGCTGTTTATACAAAAATTGCCATGAGGACGTCAGGGGCGGCGGTGACGGGGGCATGGTGCTGGTGGTGGCTGGTCTACGGAGTTACAAAGAAATGAGAAATAAGACACAGACACAGCACCAGAGAAGGAAGAGAAGTGAACATATGTGCAGGTTTTAACGTGTTTGATTTGTTCAGGCAAGAGTAATACCGATTAGCTTTGTTTTCTAAAGATTCATGATAAAATTTCAAGAGGAACTGTTAAAAGAATAAAACTGAAGTTTATAACTTCCGAACAAGCAGAGGAGAGAAAAAAAAAAACAAATAATAAAAACAAACATGCAAACATTTCATCAATGTTGTGGTAATGGCTGCGCATTTCTGTGAGCATACTAAAAGTCACCGAATTATACACTTTAAATGGATAAATTGTATGGTCTGTGGATTCTATCTGTACATAACTGTTACCAAAAAAATCCCCTAAGTCCAAAAGAAATAAGAAAACTATGTTTTAGTTTCCTCTATAAATGCACTGATCCCTAAAAATGGGACTGATTACAATGTGGCAAGCGTAATTGGCTTACAAAAAACACACAAAAAAATAGCGGTAGAAAGAAGAGCTTGCTGAAAGTGCAAATATTTTCTTGGATACAAACAAACTCAAAGTTTAGAATAACAGGGGGTGGATAACCAAATTCAGATAAACGCAGGTATAAGTCAAAATGCCAGTATGACTCAACAATATTAAAAAAATAGTTTTTTCTTTGATTTAAAGCTATGCTTCTAGGCAAAAGCAGTAAGTTTTGAAAGCAAGAAAACATAACTGATAAGAATTCTAATCACAATTAACACAAAATTTTCATTACAAACTCCACTTGTTATAAGGCATTGTTTCTGAAAAAAGAAGTCATAACAGGTTCATTTCGAAAGCTCAAAAACCATGATTTGAAAGTAGTTTCAATTGTTGCCTGTTCCAACTAGAAAGGCTCACTAAGCACATACGGAGAAAATGTTACCATTTTTAGTCACCTTTCATCTAATAAACATTCAGACTTATGAACATAATCATTATTCTTCTACAACTCTATGGAAAATTAAAAGCACTCACATGCCCAAGGAGGAAAGCCAGAGCATATTTAAAGGGCTTCAAGGAGCTCTCTCCTGCTAAGCACCAACATGATCACTTCATTCGCACGCTGTACCCAAGCTGGGTAAAGGACATGCTTACTTTTTTCTGGAAACTATGGAACAACTCATTTTACATATCTGCATTGTCCTGAGGGGCCAGCTACACAACCAAGTCCCTTGCTATCTGGCAAATCCCAATGATTTCCTAGCGAGTTTGGGTGGGAGAAGTCCAAAGGGCAAGTTCAGTGCCTACTGAACTGACAGTTGTAAAAATAGAAAGTCAAAGCTCTCTCCCTAATGAACACACTAAAGAAAAAAATTGAAGAAATGAGGAACTGCCATGGGAAGAAGAAAAGACAAAGGGAACGTGATATTAAAAATAAATTTACTATATACAAAATCTCATTTCCCACTATACTACTGAATGACTAATAAGAATTAAGCAACCCTTAAGTAACAGGACAAGATTAAAATTAAACCATTAAATTGGACATGTTTTTTGTTTAAAAAAAGCAATGAAGTGGAAAGCTAGTAATACACTTAACAGAAAAATGCATAATAATTGTATTTGAATAATCTAGAGTTTATAAACAAAATTGGAAACTATTGGGTGCTATGTACTCCAATCCTGTCTTATTTTATAGACTATATTTTAAAATAGGTATTCTAATAACTGTCAATCAATAACTAAGGTTTTACCACAGTAGATTCCATGAAGTCCCAAGATCATAGTTACTAATTTGTCTTAAATATAACAAAGTTTTGTGTATTTCACATATTTCATTATCAATATCAGTCAATAACTTCAACTATCACCATAATAGCTAACTTCAGGTATCATTATCAACATTAGTTCGATGTTTCTGAATGAAGGCAAAGTTAATTTAAATAACTTAAAATTATCTTGGCTAAAAGAAACTGGAAAATTAAGAATTAACTACCTTATAGAATTGTACCCCTGAAGCCTATATAATTTTATTAACCAATGTCACTCAATAAATTCAATTTAAAAAATTAACCAGCTTTGAAAGGGCTGAGGCATGAAGCTGAAACCAGAATTGGTTTAAAATCTGTATATGAAATATTAGATACATTCTTGCAAGTTTTCTAGTCTTTCCTCTTCCACACCCAACCTCCAATTTTGTTCTCTGAAGAAATGCAACTAGAGAGGCTCAGTTTTGAGGTCACCCAAGGTTTGAAAACAGTAGCAGTAAGCTTAACTGGAATGCTCCCTCCCAATCGGGCTTTCAGGACACTTGCAATTAGTTAAGCAACTGTTGAGTGTTTTTCTGGGGAAACAAAAAACCCAGTGACACTGACATATTTGCCTCCCCTGGGAAAAAAGTCAGCCAACGACCAATCTCCCCAAAGAAAACTCTGCATCAACAAGCCCTAACCAATGCAAATAATGCTCTCAATTGGTATTTTTTCAACATGAACAGCCAGCCACGGTGGCTCAAGGAAAGGAAAAGCAAAAATAAATGGGGATAAAAGAGTGCGTGTGTATGCACTTGTAGCAAGCATTCTCATATACGCCAAACTCTTTTCCACCTCATTTATTACTAGTGTTTATTATTTGCACGTTCTGTTTCCTTTGCTTAAAACATTCGCTTCCTCCTCCAGCACGGCTGATTGCTCATCCTTCAGAGCTCTTAAGTAAAGTTAATTTATAAGAGAGACTTTTCTACCACCTTATGTGGTTTCTCTCTCTCTACCCTATACACATATCACACATTAAAGTTATGTATTTCTTTGGGGTTTTTAAAAATGTTTTAATTCTTTGTTGTTTTTTAATTTAAATTGCTGTTAAATTAAAGTTGTCTATATATTCTCCTCACCCCTCCCCCCCTCTTGGGGTTTTCAGTTATTCATAATCTCTCTCTAGAGTGGAAGCTAAGTGCTTAGACTTTTATCTGCTTTATTCACTGCTATGTGATCCCAACAACTCATACAGAGTAAGCACTCAAAGGTGCTGAATGTCTCAACGAATGAATGTAAATGCAGCTATGTGGTATTTCCTGGAGAAGATGATTTTTATACACCTTAAAATTATTTTTAACATTTTTCCTATTCTTTTTTCCAGTTTTTGCACAGCAGCCTATAAAGCCCTTTATAAGTCTCTTAGTCTTTGTTTTCTCAATATCTTTACTATCAGTACATGGAGAAAAAAATTATTTTTGAAGGAACTTTTGAAAAGTTACTGCACCATTCTAAGTGAATCTTTCAGGCCCCTGACCCTATTTGGAAAGTTAAAACCCAGAACTCCAGAAGAATTGACTAGTAGGCGAGATCCCCTAAATACTTCATATACCTTTGCAAGATTTATAATTCATCTTTTTCTCACTTAAGAGTGTTTTTAAGAATGTATGGTTTGCTAATTTAGTTCATGACATGAAGAAACTAACCATCGAGAGATAGGACCAAAGATATTGGAGATTATCAAACAAAAATAATGTAAAGCAAAGAAATAAAGGAATTGCTTTAAAAAATTCTGTAAAGCTAAACCTAGTAGATACGAACTTCCCAATAGTAAGTTATTCATTTCTTGATTTTAATTTCCTCTTTTTTTGTATAAGAGGCAAAAATATTTTAATTGCCATGAAGAAAAGTTGAAAAAAGAAAAGTTGTACAAAGAGCCAGTTTAAAGGAGAGATTGGGAATGTGGTTTTGGACATGTTAAGTCTGAGATGCATGGAGATGTCAATTAGACAACTCAGTATACAAACAGAGTTTGGGAAAGGGGTCAGGGCTACAGATGTGTATCTGGACATAAATGGTGCTTAAAGCTATGTAGGTACACTTAACGGTGCAGGTGGTACTTGAAATCACCAGAGTGCATGAGATCACTACAGGTAAATGGAAGTTGAGAGGAGACTGTGAGTGAAGTGGATAAAATCCGCTTTTTCTTATTTAAGAAAGACTTTTTAGGATTATTTCTGTTAACATTGGGCTATTATTAAGGTGCTGAGAATTTATAAAATTAAAAAGATTATCTGTAGGAATGTTGGTCTTTGACAAGTTTTGGGGAGTTGGGTTAGGAAGGACGTAGCCAATTTAGTAAATACTGTCCCAAAATAATACAGTGTGAAAATCTAACCAAAAAAGAGGAATAGCTCTTTTTTAGTCCCCAAATCTCATTTCTTTTTTACTCTTTCAACCTCCCTCTTCAAGAAATCCTCACCTCCCAACATCAGAGCTCAAAGATTTTTCGCTGGCAACTCTTTGGGTAAGTAAAAAAGGAAAGTGAAATGCTAATTCAAACAGTTCTCCAAAGCCTTTCAGAACCGGAGAGAGAAGCGGCCTTGAGTTTTTTCCCACCCGTTTTTCACTGCTTTCCATACATTAATACTGAATCACACACACACATGCAAACTTATCCTCCACACCCCTGACAGGGACATTTTCAAATCTGAGCATGCCACTATTATGCTTAAATTTCTCCAGTGTCATCTCAATGTCATTTCTCATATAAAGAAAATGAAAGCTAAATTTCTTTTTTACTAGTTTTGTTCATTTTTTAAACATAAAAGAAATACTGCTTTATGAATTTGCACTTGGATTCTTCTTCATGCAACTTGTTTTGCTTGTTTTACTTTATTTCTTGAAAAATTGTCCATGTCCATATATTCCTGATTCGTGTTGCATAATATGAACATACTTGTACCTATGTACAAAGAGAATTCATTGCTTTAATGACTGAAAACAAAATGAAAGAAATCAGCTTAAATACTCATGAACAGGGAAATGGCCACCTGCATACCACGGTGCTACACTGACAAGCATGCACACAAAATCTTTCATTCCCTGGCCCCTGCAACCTCTCTGACATTACTGCATATTATTCTCCCGTTTTCTACATTTCACTTCTTTTCCTCAAATGCACCAAACTTTTTTTTTAATTTATTCACCACTGATTACCTAGCTGCCAGCAGCACACGGCACTGAATGAATTTCTACCAGTCCAACTTCATCTCTTATAATTTCTCACCCAAACTTTCCCCCCTAAAAATACTGAGCCTTGGGGTCCTGAAAGGAGTCCACTTTCTCTCTCACCTTTTCCATGTCATTGACCATGAAGTGTCTCCTTTTTGAACAGGCATCTATCAATTCTTCAAATCCAATTGAACTTCCAAGTCCCTGATCAAGTACTACACCGGGAATGAAGTTACACTTGGATTCTCCTCCATGTAAAAGTAGATACTGCCATCTCTGATTCCACTACGCTTTGGCTTCTCAGAATTCGGCTTGTGCCTCACATACAGTCAATAACAGCTCCCAATTATTACCATGACTCTCTACCAGGTGCCTAGAACCCTACCAGGTATACCAAGTACTCGCACATATTGTATCATAACACCACACTGTCCTACAAACTCAGAGAGCTTTATTATTCAGCTCCAGGTTGCCAACTAACAGGTGTAAGGGGTGGGAGAAGGTTTAGATCACTCCAAAGCCCACTACCAACATGCAACAATATCTTTTGAATAAATACTTGAATAATTAATGTACTCCTCAGAATGAACATTTGATTCTGTATAAAGTTAAATGTTCATCTTTCACTTTTTATATATATGCAGTAGACCATTTGAATTGGTAGATAAAAGTCATCCCACAAAAACTCCGGGTCCAGATGTCTCTACCTGTGAATTCTATGAAACATCTGCAGAAGGAATAATGCTGATTCTACTGAAACTTTGCAGAGAATTGCAAAGGAGGAAAAGTTCTCTAAGTCATTCTGTGAGGTCAACATTACTCTATTGTCAAAACCAGACAAAAACATTGTAAGAAGACTACAAAACAACATCCCTATAATATAGATACAAAAAGATATCTACAAGGTTTTGGCAAATTGTATCTAACAATACAATATATATTTATGACCAAACTGAGTTTAATCTATGAATGCAAAGTTGGTATAACATTCTAAATCCATTAATGCAATTTACCACATTAATAAGCTAACAAAAGAAAACCCAATATGATCATCTCAATCAATGCAGAGAAAACATTCGACACAATTTAACAGCCGCTCCTCATAAAAACTCAGCAAACTAGGAATGGAGGAGAACGTTGTCAGCCTGATAAACCCCATAGGAAACATCAGACTTAATGTTGAAAGATGGAACACTTTCCCACTAGGATCAGGAACAAGACAAGGATGTCTGCTATTACTGCCTTTATTCCACAGTGTACTGGGTAGATGTTTTAACTGGTGAAATAAGGCAAGGAAAAGAAGTGTCATTCATAATGAAAAAAAGTAAAACTATCTTTAATGTCAGAAAACATGGTCACCTTTGTAGAAATCCATTAGAATCTTTTTAAAAGCTACTAAAATTAATAAACTTAGCAAGGCTGCAAAATATAAAATCAATTGCATTTTTATATACTTGTGATAAACAACTATAAAATAAAAATTTTAAAGCAATGCCATTTACAATAACATCCAAAAATAGGAAAAGGTGTGAAAACACTGAAAACCACAAAATACTGTTGAGAGAAAATAAAGAAGACCCAAATAAAGAGATATACCCTATTTGTATGTGCAGAGAATCTGCATCATTATGCAGCCAGTTAATTGGGTCCAGCCCAAACTCAACAGATGGGGGTAACAAAGTGATGAGCACCAGGGGACAGAGATCACTGGAGCATCTTAGTAGTCGGCCTACCACAGTCTCCAATATTATCAATGTATCTGCACATTATTTTTTAAATATTTTATTTTATTTATTTTTAGAGGGAAAGGGAGGGAGAAAGAGAGGTAGAGAAATATAAATGTGTGGTTGCCTCTCGCACAGGCCCCACTGGGGAACTGGCGAGCAACCCAGAGAATCGAACCAGTGACCCCTTGATGCTTCGCAGGCTGGCACTCAATCCACTGTACCACACCAGGGCAGCCAGGGCAGTACATTATTTTTGTTGAACACCCTTGTAATTCCTCTAAAGGGACTTTGGAGACAGACTGCATGGTTTAAATCCTGGGTCTTCTAATTAATGTGTGATCTTACCAATCATTTAGCTTCCCTGAACCTCAGTTTTTTGGTCTATAGAGTGGTGATAAAGTTACTGTGAGTTTATAATAATTACATATCTGTAAAGCAGTTACATATTTGAAACATAATAAGCAACTGTATACATACATGCATAAAACCATTATATCCCTGGCTGGTGTGGCTCAGTGGACTGAGTGCTGGCCTGTGAACCAAAGGATCGCCAGTTGACTCCCACTCAGGGCACATGCCTGGGTTGTGGGCCAGGTTCCCAGCAGGGGAGCATGAGAGGCAACCACACATTGATGTTTCTCTCTCCCTCTCTTTTCTCCCTCCCTTCCCCTCTAAAAATAAATAAATAAAGTCTTTAAAAAAACATTGTAAGTACTGAACTTATTATCCTCAAAGTTAAGTGCTTATTAAAACACATCCTTCTTTGAGTTAACTACTTAGTGATGCCTATTACAAACAAAGCACAATTTTAATCAAGGCGTGTACAAAGATATTTACTAAATTGCATGTATTTAGTCAATCTTAGGTACTGAGAGAAAAGTATCTTCTTATTCCCATTTGTAACTAAAACATAACACACAAACATGGGTAATGACTGGGATGATCATAATCTTGTTTTACCTGGTCCTAGTTTGTGCCTACTGTCTAGACATAACTGTTGATGGTGCTCTTTCACACTCTTAAAAGTATCCTAGATTGCACAAGAAATTAAGGTCACTCACGTGTGTCATAACCCTGATTGGAATGCAAACATCTAGATAAACGCATCTGAGTAAGGAATCAATGAGCCACTGACCAAGCAAAAAGAAACTGAAAAGGGAAGAAGGGTGATGGGAATGGGTAAGAATGACAGAGCCAGACTGGTAGAAAAATAATAAATACTTCAAAATGTCCAAATACCAGAATTAATTCATCCACAATCTGAATTCAAGATTCCTCTGTGGCCTGTAAACCTAGCATATTCTTAAAAGCTTAGTAATAGTTCATAAAAAATTTAACTGGCATTTCCTTAAGGATTTAAAATAACCATAAATGGATACCAAATAAACGTTAATATGCCACATTTAATTTCCCTTTCCTCTGTGTTAATATATAATCATGAAGGCAGTATATAATTCTGATAAATACATCTTTAAAAAATAAGAAAACTTGTTTAAATCTACACATTACAGGCCAAATTTTAGCAAGAAACTATTTTTATAGATATTTTTAATATCCCACCTGAAAACATTAGTTGACTTTGGAAATTCTAATCCCTTTAAAATCCAGCAGCATCAAAGCAAATAGTCGTGATCTCTTAAGAGGATAAATAGGCTCATTTTAATTAAAAGACTAAATTTGGACTTGGTGTACAATATTTGCTTCTGTATTTTAAGATGTAGTTATAGGTCCTATGTATTTAATAATAAGAAACTGAAAGGGAAATATAACTATGGCGCAATATCCTATTAACAGAGGAATTCTTAAAGATCTGTATCTCCAATTTTTAAGAATTTAGTCTCATAGAAGGAATGAATTTCTGGCACATGCTTCAACCTGGATGAACCTTGAAAACACCACACAGAGTAAAAGAAGCCAGTCCCCAAAGCCTGCATATTGTGCAATGCCATTCATACAAAAAGTCTGGATTAGGCGAGATTATACAAAAAGTAGATCAGTGACTGCCTAAAACTGGCACTTCGATAGGAAAGACAAAGGAAATGAGGACAACTTCCTTTAGAAATGATGAAAATGTTCTAAAATTAATTATGGTGATGGTTGCACAGCTCTGTGAATACACTAAACACCCGCAAATTGTACACTTAAACTTGGGCAACTGGCATGCTCTGTGAATTATGTCTCAGTGGAGCTGTTACCAAAAAGAATTTTAGGTTATAATGCTTATCTGAAATATTCACTATTATATATTAATATCATAAAGATAGGAAACATGATTCCCATGCAAATAGTAGCTAAAGCCAGAAATGTGTGCATTCGTGTGTTCACGTTAATGGCTCAATATTGATACAAGGATACTTTATGTCACTAAATTCCTACTGATTTTCAGACTGTAAATGGATTTTTAAAATATTTTTGCACTAAATAAATTTAGAAATTGACTTGACTTTAAATTTGTGGTGGATATCTCCTGAATTCATGGGGAAATACAAGTAATTTTAAAATAATATATCAAATTGTAAATTTTTATTCCTAAATAGCTATTAATTTAGTTTCTCAATAGAAAGGGTAATCTGAAAGTTTTACAGCAAGTAGAACTTTTTAAGTGTATATATTCAGTCCTATTTTATCTTCTTAAATTCTGTCTCCAGATTTTCAAGCACAAAAATATTAATAATTTTTGACCTAGTTATATGTTGTCACTTCTATTATTTTTTTAAAAGTTATTATCAAGCTGGTTTAGGTAAACACTAATAATCATCAAATAATCCTAATAAGTCTAGTCTACATAAACAATCAGTATGTTACTACTACTGATATTTCAACTAAAAACATCACAAAAATGAACGATCAGCTTCATTATTCCACTACGAATACTTATTTATTTCAATACTCATTATAGCACTAACTCTGGTATTCTAAGCTAAGATGTCAGTTAGTCGATATGCCATAGAGAAGCATCCACTCATCACTTTAGAAAGCGACATGAAACTGCTCTTTGGTATAGCAAAATGTTAAGATCCAATAAAGCTAAGAGAGTAGCATCAGCAAGATGATGAAATAGAAGGTATCAACCTTCATTTCCTGAAAAAAAAAAAAAAAACAATTAGGCTACCATCCACAAATAAAAAGAGCCTGGGAAGGTTCAGGAGTGTAATTAAGCACCTACAGCAACATAATAGAGCAAAAGGGGGACAAATAATTACACAGAAAGGCTCACTGGGAAGATCAGCTTAGTGGAGATGTCTACAGACAATTAAGAACAAAGAAAAAGGCGGGAACCACAAGACCCATCGTGGTCCTCAGTGGTCTGCTCTGCAGAGGACTCTGGCATCTTGTGTTCCCGAGGGCCTCAACAGCCCTCACAACAGCTGCAAACTCCCCAGCTGCAGCTACCGCAGGGGAGGACCCCATAATATGAGTAGGCATGGGCCCCAGCAGCCTGCTCCACAGAGAACAGTGGCTGCTTTCACACCAAGGTAACCAACAGCCATCACTGCTGCAGACCTGGGAAAGAAGACTCTGCTGTGCCCACTCCAAGAAGGATCTGCTGTTGTACTTCCCTGGGATTAGGGCTGCCAGCACCTTCCAACCCTGAGCACACCTGTCTCCAGAGCCACAGTAGTTCCGCTGGCTCCCGCACTCCAAACTCTGGCTCCAGGGCCACTCTATATACACCCAAGCTCTGGACTCTAGCCCTGGGCCTGCTCCACACGTGTCCTCATCTCGCAAACCAGACCCAGCACCACTGTAGAACAGCCAGCACCCTGGACTGAAGGGCCACTGTTGCTGTGTGCATGCCCATGCTTCAGACTCTGTCTTCATGGCCACTTCACACACCCACATTTCACATATCATTGTCACTGCAGGGTAACCAGCCATACCTTAGAGCTGCTCTCACACTGCAGGCACTGGCCCTCCAGTCACTGGCTCCAACACCGCTCTACAGGTACCTGCAAGCTGAACCTGGCACCAAGAGGCATCTCCTCCACCACAGCATCTCCCCTGGGAGAAGATGAGATCAGGTGGTCCCCAGCAGCCTTTGCTGCTGCAGCAGACAACTGCAGCCTGGGTCACTGAGGATCCCTGCAATCTTCCAGTGCTAATCTCAGCTAAGAAAGCTGCACAGAGACTGTACTGCTGGTAATTTTGAGTTCCTTCAAAAATTTAAAAATAAAACTACCACCCTGGCTGGTATGGCTCAGTGGACTGAGTATCAGCCTGTAAACCCAAGAGTTGACAGCTCGATTCCCAGTTGGGGCACATGCCTGGGTTCTGGGCTGGGTCCCCGGTTGGGGACATGCTAGAGGCAATTGATATATCTCTCACACATTCATATTTCTCTCCCTCTCTTTCTCTTTCCATTCCCCTCTCTCCAAAAATAAAATAAATAAAATCTTTAAAAATTAATAAAAATAACAAAATAAAAATAAAACTACCATATGATTTACCAATCCTACTTATGGGTAATATATCTGAAGGAAGTGAAATCAGTAAATTAGTACCCTGAAGAGATGTCTCTGCACTTCCAAGTTCATTGCAGCACTGTTCATTACAGCCAATATAAGAAAACAACCTAAGTGTCCCTCCATCAACAGCTGAAGAGATAGAGAAAATGAGGTATACTTATACCCAATGGTTTTACTTTTGGGTGTCTATCAAAAAAAAAACCCAAAACACTAATTTGAAAGAATATGTGCACCCCTGTGTTCATTGCAGCACTACTTACAATAGCCAAGCTACGAAAGCAACCCAAGTGCCCATCAATAAACAAGTAGATAAAAAGGCTGTGTTACATACATACAAAGGAATATTACTTGGCCATCAAAAAGAATCAAATCCTACCATTTACTACAGCATGAACAGACCTAGAGGGTAATATAGTAAGTGAAATAAGTCTGTCAGAGACAGACAAATACCATATGATTTCACTTGTATATGGAATCTAAAGAACAAAATAAATGAACAAACAAAACAGAAATAGACTCACAGATACAGAGAACAGATTGAGGAGGTTAGGGGATTGAGTGAAAAAGGTAAAAGGATTAAGAACTCCAAATTGGTAGTAGCAAAAAGTCCTGGGGATGGAAAGTACAACAAAGGGAATATAGTTAATAATATTATAACAACTATGTACAGGTGGGTATTAGAAATATCAGGGGAATCACTCTGTAAAGTATATGATTGTCCAACCACTATGAGGCACACTTGAACCTACTACAAAATAATATTGACTGTAAAGTATAACTGAACAGTAAAATTTAAATAAAACTATATTTGTGGTAGGCTACCTCTAAAAAATATAATGAAAATGTGAAATATATATATATACATATACTATATATATATACACACAATAAAAATACCAAATTTTTTGGACTGTAAGATGCACCAGACCATAAGATGCACCTAGGTTTTAGAGGAGGAAAATAGGGGAAAAAATTTTGAAGCAAAAAATGTGGTAAAATACTTAATAACATAAATATCATAGGCCGCCACCCCCCACCCCACAGTGAGCCGGGTAAGCTACATTCGAACTATAAGACATACCCCCTTTCCTCCCAAATTTGGGGGGGAAATGCATTTTATAATCTGAAAAATACGGTATTATGCAGTCATTATAAGAAAAGAGTCTTGTCATTTGCAACACCATGGATGAAGCAGGAGAGCATTATGCTAAGTAAAATGTGCCAGAGAAAGTCATGTACTATACAATCTCACTTATATGCAGAATCTTAAAAAAAAAATTGAACTCACAGAAACTGAGAATAGAATGGCAGCGTTGGGGGTTTGGAAAAACGGGGACATATTAGTCAGAGGGCACAAACTTTTAGTGATAGGATGAACAAATTCTGAGGATCCAACGTGCAGCATGACTACAGTGACTATAACTAATAATTCTGTAAGTATACTTGAACTTTGCTGAAACAGATGATAAGCGTTCTCACACACCCCTCAAAAATAAAAAACAAGGTAACTATGAGGTGATGGATGTGTTAATTAGCTTGATTATGGCAATCAGCTCACTATATATATATATAAAATTATCATGTATACTTTAGTTATATATAATTCTGTCAATTATACCTTGATTATTTAAAAACAATTAGATAAAATTAGCTTGCATGACACTATATTTTATATATGCTTATGTATAAAAATAAACATAAATGTCTATACAAATTAAAATATATGTATATATAAAATTTAAATATGCTCTTTGGTATTAATTCAGTATTTGTGGCATCATATAAAGCACCAAATTTTTTTTACTTTATTTTCTCTCTGTGTGGTCACATGATCCTGCAGAGCATGGTTGGTTTTACGTTTGTGTCAGTAAAATAAAACAATGAAATGTCATTTGCTAAGAGGAGATAACATTTTGAGCTTTTATACTTTTTTTCCGAAAGTAACTGTTATTACCTAAATAACTACAGTTCCAAATGGTTTTCTTCTTAAAACATTTAAATCCCTAGGACAAAATTAGGCCTAGTAGAGATAAACACATCCATCAAGTTTTCTCTGAAATTCTCCATAAACACATTATACACTCTGTCTAGTGAGCTGGCATTTCAAGCAAACGTAGATCACAATCCTACCTCCAAATGGTGGAGTCATAACTCTGAATATGTTAATAAGTGAGTTATATGAAATGATTTTCAACATTAATATAGAATCATCTATGGAATTCTCAATTATTTTTACTAAAAGTAGCAGTATGATTTAAATATATTCTATTTTACAAATCAAAAATTTATAAGGGAGAGTCAGGCACTGGTAAACTCTACCCTTACAATAAAAAAACCCTAAATATTAGAGATGATAACTATTTCCTTTGGGTGACTCATTCTGTGGCCCTAATAATTCAAAATTATTTGTAGACTTTTAAATAAGCTAACATTTACTTTGAGACTTCAAAAACAATTCAAAAAAGCATTTTACACTGCTCCAAAGAGGCATTTTTAACCTCCATTAACCAACATAACATGATAAAAAATATGAACTCTTTAAAGTACTGGCCTGCCCTGGCCCGTGTGGCTCAGTGGATTGAGTACCAGCCTGGGAACCCAGAGGTCACTGGTTCAGTTCCCAATTGGGGCACATGCCTGGGTTGCAGGCCAGGTCCCCAGTGTGGGGCATACAAGAGGCAATCTCACATAGCAATGTTTCTCTCCCTCTCTGTCTCCCTTCCTTCCCCTCTCTATAACCCTCTCTATAAAAATAAACAAACAAATCTTCAATATAATAAAAGTACTCTCCTATTACATCCTGAGATTATTTCTAGTGCTAGTCTGACAGTTAGGAGACAAGTTTACAAAGAGAATTTTATGTTCAAATCTCAGACATCAAAAAAGCACTAAAAGCTCTTACTGAAGCAAAGAGTTCTGCAGAGGCTCAAAAACAACCTGGGCCAATTCAGAGTAGCAAGTCGGACAACCAAATGTAGCCAGTACAGAGAGAGAGTGGCTAACTGGCCAGATGTATTTCACTACTCGAATACTTATAAATGTGCACTCCTGGTATAACTTCTGTCACTTGATGCAAAAGTTAAAAACCCAATGCAGATACAATAATAAAAATGTGAAGCATCAAAAGCCCACTGGGTATTACCTTTTGGGGGAGGTAGGGCCTTATAAATATAAATACAGAAGCCAATGTAAATATCTGTGATCATTTTGTTAACCATATATAATAGACATTTTCCTTTAGTAATTTCATTGACGCTAATGATATCCATATATATTTTTGACACAAAGGTTTCTATATTTGTACAATTTCTAGTATATTTTTAACTTCTCAAATATATTTGGGAATCATTCCAGACCACAAGACTCTGAGGAATTGCAGAATTTATCAGACTGACATGTCAACACGTATGAACAGAGAATTCTACAATTTTGTTTCTATTCAGCAAGCATATCATAAACAAAATTTCCTGGTTTATATGTCAGGTAGATGAAGGCAATTAAGTAAGTCTAATTGTAGAAAAATAAATAAACTCAGAAACTTTAACTCTACAACTCTGTTAAGAGAAATTATTTTTTTAAAGCTTAACTCACTCAAGATTCTGAGTCTAAAAATTCTAATCCCACATACTCCACACTCCCTCCACAGAGTTCAATGTTGAGTCATGAGCACGCCTTGGATGAAGTGTATGTTAAATACTGCCTTGCAAATTAAAAGAAATAATTAAGACAAGGAAGCCTATTCCCTTTACCTAAGATGGAACAATGTTTCTATTATGCTAATTGTTGTTTGTTATTACTTCTTATTTTCATTTTTTAAATGCTAATAAGAGGTCAAAAGCCAAACTTATCTTAAAATGATTTAAGCATACTTCTAACCAATCATAACTAGAGCATAAAAACAAAGACAGTATATATAATATAGAGAAAAACCAGAATTTGAGTCCTGTTGTTTTAGTTATTAGCTAAGTCATCTTGAGCAACTTCAGTATTTTAAACTAGTTTCCTCATTTCTTACACAGGAAAGGTCATAACAATATCTGCTTCACAGACTTGTTGAAGAGTAAGGAATAAAATGTATCTGAATGCAGTTTTATAAAACTTGAAAGAAATACATGCATTCATTGGGTTCTCAACAAACAATGTTTGAGACACAAGCTGTTCGACATGTAATATAATGAAGCTGCTTCTTTATACCTCTTAATTAAAATATTCTTAATTAAGTAAAAATTCATCTAAGTAAACTATGCAACTATAGACATTCTCCTTTTTACCATTTGGAGGTAGGAATAATTAATATATTTTATAACCAAGAGTGATGACATTATTATTTTTAAAATATATTTTTCTCATACTTTTTAAAATCTTGTATTTAGTATGCATTTTGTTTAATTAACAAAACATATACGTGCTTCCAATTAAACTTTATGAACAGACCTTAGTAGAAGGTAAGATGTTTATTAAATGTCTACCTCAACCAAATCTTTTTTCTCATTTGATTCATTTGATGCAAACACAATAATAGTGTAATATATTCTTTCTCAGGGACGTATCATAAATTACCATCTTGCTTTCTCTATACTCATTACCTAAATGAAGCATTTAATAGAACCAAATATAGTTACAATATCAAGCACAACAATCAAAGGTAAAATACTTGCAACAAGCCATACCTAGTAATAAGGACCGCATTATCATGGTGGGCAATCCCATTTTCTTGAATGATGTTTCCATCACTTTGCTGGGAGAGAATGGATTTCTGCCACTTACAGAAGCTATCGAGGGACTTGTCTGCATGGTGGTTTATCTCCAAGTTTGGCTGCAATACAGCATGCATACCAGAAATGTTCCAAACAAATTACTAAGGTCAGTTGTTAAAACTTTTGAAGCCTAAAGTGGCACTATAATTAGAAGCAGTGGTTTCTAGGAATAATCTCTTGCCAATTTTTATCTCTGTAATATCTGACCTATAGCTAATTTAGTATATTATTGAACAAATATTCTTTCCAGCTCCAGCTTTAATAATCATGTGAATATATGTGATTATCAGCATACAAAACCAACCAAAACCACTATTAGAAAGTCTGTCATGGAAATGCTCACTTTTATACTGAAATATACAGCTAACATACATATATAACTTTAATGTTCCATAAGAGGTATATTCTTGTAAACTATTTAAAATTTGCTTAAATTATTAAATGCTTACTGCTGAAAAATATATTCAAACCAGAACTTCCTAAGAGGAGTAATAATAAAATATATCCTTATATAATGCATAATTCTGTAGCCTGTCTTTTAAGATTTTAGATATATAAAGTAACTCATTCTTACCTGATCATCTGTAAGAACAATTAAGCGGGCCACTATAATATTCACAACGTTTCCTAGGCTGGAATCACGGTAAAGTTTGGCAACCTGACCTCCAGAAAATAAGAAAAGACACAAAGTCAGACAAAAATCATAGGGGGATTGATTTTTTTATAAGTGGTACAGTAATTTTTCATGAACTTAATCACTGTATACATAAAAATATGTTTTTCATCCCATGTCACTTAGAACAATGTCCTCAAGATGCCTTGGTAAAAAGTTTTTTATGCAAGTCTACCTCAAGAAATAGTTTCTCCTAAGGTGAACTACGACATAGTAATTAAGAGGCTGAGTTGATATTTCAAGTTAAAAGAAAACTCCTTAAACAAGATTTCACATGACCAATTCAAAAAACCTATTATCTGACAATAAATAATGAAACCAACTTTAAATTTATTTTCTCTGGAACTGAAACATGAGTAGATCAAAGTCTTCCTCATTTTAGATGAGCAAATTCTTACAATTATTATCTCACAGTAGAAATCCATGACCTTCATCAAAAACCGCAAGAAACTATTGTTAAAATATTGTATAGAGGGATCAAACTTACAATATTCATCACGCTCAGAATGTAATGCTCGATGTCTTTGCGGCCGTGATAGCCCACCATCATTTTGTCGGCCACCACCAACGTCTCCACGAAGCGCTCGGAGCTCACGGACCTCCTCTGCCTCTGTGGGCCGTGCGTGCCACCGACCGGCAGCGCGGAAGGAGAAGCAGACGTGTTGTTCAGCCACCAGGGTTTGCCGCTGCCGCCGAGGTCTGCGGTGGAAACAACCAGCCAGTTCAGATAGCTCCATTAAGGACATTGATTTATTTCCAGGTCTTTCATCGAGATGTGCTTCTCATAAATTCTCTAACATAGTAAGAGTTTTCTAACCAAGGGGATGAAACAAGGAAATGCAGTAGCGAGAAAACTAAAATCCTTAATATTTTTCAAAAGAACTACATTATCTGAAAAAATTAAACATTCAACTGCTCATGAAAACATAATAAATTGAATGAATTATTAAATTAAAAAGATTTTCAAATAATGATTCCATATTATTTTAGTAAGTATTTTATAATACTTTTTAATTTAGAATAGGTGTTTTAAAAATGATTTAAATTTGTTTAAAAAGCAACAAGAGCATTAACTTTCTAACAGCCTATGACAGTTCTGAAGAACAACATTAATGTTGCAAAAATCTATTCCTAAGATGAGCATTTATTTTTAAAGTAAAATGCTTTTTAAAAATAATTTTAAAAAATATTTATTGTTAGAGAGCGAGGAGTGAAGGAGAAATAGAGGGAGAGAAACGTCAATCAGTTGCCTCTTGAACATGTCCTGACCAGGGACCGAACCCACAACTTTCCACTTTGCAGGATCACACCCAAACAACTGTGTCGCACCGGTCACGCCTTATTAAACTATCTTATTTAGAAGCAATTCTACTGCTCTAGAGATCTCAATTCTAAAAAGCTGTGAATTACTTTTTTTACTTGATTCTGTTGTCTACAACTATTTATACTGACTACTCAAAGTATTCCTTTTCCAAATCCTAGAGGTAAAGGGCATTAGAATGATTCCAGCATGACTCAGTTTAACTGCATTTCAGCGTGGTTGCAGTTTATTCTTGGTGTTCTAGACATTTGGTTCTTCAATACACAGGGAACCGTTTAGTGCTGTGGCATTTGTGAATACTTGTCTCATTTATATTTCTCTTCTAAATTACTCATCTACAGATCCTCTGCATACCTCACTTATGTTTACTTACATTGAACAGAAAATCTTTTGAGCCTCAACTTATTCAAAAATTTAGTGAGGAAATACTAAATTAACTTACATACTTGAGAGAAAGTGGCACTTTCTCTATTTTTCTAACTTTTTTAGCCTGTCCTTTTAAAGAATTACTTTGGGAGAAATTATAAACGTTAAGAAACAAGATGAATAATGACCATGAGAAGTATCAGTGACATACTTTTGGAACTCATATAAGTTAGTGTCTTATTCCTAAATGTTACGAGAAGCAGAAGCATACAGCTTCTTATTTTAGTAGTATATCCCGAAGACAGCCTGTAGGTATTGCCCTATGTCCAATTGTGACAGACAAACTCTTAAGGTGGCCGCAAGGACCTCTGCTTCCTAATGTACACACCTTTGTGTGATCTCCTTCCCCCTCTAGTATGGGTGGGACCTGAGACTTGCTTCTAACCAATAGAATACAGCAAAGATGAGCAGATATACATGATTACATGTATATGAGTACTGTACATCATTACGTTATGTGACATTGTAGCATTTCTCTTACTAGAGACTTTCTCTTGCTGGCTTAGAGGAAGCAATCAACCACGTTGGTGAATCGACCATAGTAAGGAACGGACAGTGGCCTCTGGCAGACCACCGGTCAAAAAGTGAAAGCTTTCAATCCTACAACAGCAAGGAAATGGACCCTGCCAAGAACAATGGAAGAAGATCTCTCTTCTCCAGTCAAGATTCCAGACAAGAACCCGGCCCTGGTTGAAGCTAAGTAAATAACCCATCCATGCACGGGCTCCTGGACCACAGAAACTGTGATGTAATAGAGGTGTACTGCTTCAGCCATGGAATTAGTGGTAATATTGTTATGAAACAGCCAATATCCTTTCTGCATTACAGAACTCCAGTTTCTCCTGCTCACTCTTCTGTGATCACAAAACTACCCATATATTCAGATCATGCTTAGTGCTTCATTCCTCTGACTGGACAGCTGAAATATCTAAAGATAAGACTTACTTCCCTTTAATTTGATCATTTTCACTTCTCTGATTCAGGCGATTTCTCCTTATTCGATATTTTTACTTAAAGTGTTGTGAAAAGAATACCTATCACTGGGCCAAAGAAACACTTAGCAATGGTGCTTCTCACCTGAAAGCATTCAGTATAAAGTAACTGTTGTTAGCATCGCCATTTTCATAATTTTAAACTTTTTAGCTTTTTAATTGTTAGTTTGCTTAGCTATCACTCCATCAAGATATATGTATAGATAATGTCTTTAATTTATTCATAAATTAAAACAGTTCTTATACTTAGAAAATTTAGTCTAATATACATATAATATAAACACACAAAAATACAGTATATGCATAAAATTGAAAGAGATAACACCTTTAGCTTTATTTTAAAACTTAAAGTCATCAGCATTATTAGATTGTTGCAAAACACTACCTACATTTTATAATTGTCAACTGACTGCTTAATGTTAAGCTTAATATCTGTAACTAATACATTTGTAGTCTTAAAAATACTCAGTTAGCCCTGGCTGGTGTGGCTCCATAGATTGAGCTCTGGCCTGCAAACCAAAAAAATCACAGGTTCAATTCCCAGTCAGGGCACACACCTGCATTGTGGCCCAAGTTTCACAGCTGGGGGCGTGCAAGAGGCAACCAATAGATGTATCTCATGCACGTTGCTGTTTCTCTCCCTCTCTTTCTCTCTCCCTCCCCCCTCTCTAAAAAATAAATGAAATCTTTAAAAGAATACACAGTTAACTTGTTTTGTTTTAAAATAAAGATTAGTAGTTCTTCAATTGATATTAACTACATACGCTTTGCTCAGTTTAATTTCGGATAGGGCGTAGAATGTTAAATGAAATATTCCTCCATAAACACATATAAGAAAACTTCTCAAAACCAAACTCATGGATCTCTTTGCCATTTGAAACAGAACTTTTGAGTATTTGATCAATTTAAATATATTTTAAATATATGCAGACATTCAAGATTATCTCATTAACCTCCTTTTTTCTATATATATATATTTTTATTGTTGTTCAGTTACAGGTGTCCCCATTCTCCCCTCCCCTCCCATTGTCTCCCTTGCCTGGTCCAATCCCCCCTCTCGAAGACATTCCCCAGCCCATTGTCCTTGTCCAGAGGTCCTTTGTACATGTTTCCCTTCTTTCCCCCGTGATGCTCCTCCCCCCACCCCTCTGGTCACTCTCAGTTTGTTCTTTATTTCCATGCATTAACCTTCTTAATTTTTAATTTCTATTACTCTTGACAATAAGCCATGTATTTATTCATTAATTTATTTGATTGACAGTTATTTAGTTAACTGTCTCTAGAATAGTTAACTAGAATATAAGCATCACAGAAGCAGGGGCTTTTCCTGCTTTATTTATTGCTGTATCCCCATTACCTAAAATAGCTTTGTACATACATGCTAAATTAATATTTATTTCATAAAAATGTAAGTTGATAATGCAGGCATAGTAACATAATATCTATACCAACAGACTATAAAAACACTCAGTTATCTTTGGGTGGCAGTATAAAAGCAACATTTTTGTCCTATATTTTCTAAATTTTCTACAAGGAACAGATATTACTTCCATAAAAATTTTTATATTGATAGCTTAAACCAAATTAGAATAGGAAAACTCATGTCTGAATATGAGATAAATATATCCACTGCCAAAAGGGCTTTTTATCTTGTATTCTGATAGAAATTTGATTCCCAATAGCAGGTTAACTGGCAATGTATGCCCATAAATTCACATCTCACTTGAACTAATCTGTTGAAATTGTATCACCATTAAGATCAATAGTTCTTAACCAGGTGTTTCCCAAGTTTATTGAACACAAAACTCTTTTTTCCCAATAATATCTAGTGACATTCCCACAGAACTTAGGGAACTACAATTATATTCCCATCCCTGGGAAACCGGTGAAATGTTGGAAGGTGTGTGACACAGCCAGACCTAGGAGACACATGTGACTAAAGACAGCAAGACAAAGCTGGCAGCCAGAAGAGCAGTTAGGAAGTCCTGACAGTGGTCTAGGCAAGAGATAACAAGGGTCTGAACCAAACCAACTGGTGCCAGGGTGGTAGAAATGGCTGGTGAATGGAACAGAGTGAGCAAGGCCCATTTAGGAAACAGTCTCAGTAATCCAGAGGGAGGGATTGTAGAAAAAAATGTTCCCCAAAAGGGCAGCACTGTACAATGGCAGTAAGAGCGGAACTGGAGAACCGTTTGACTCATGCCTACACCATTGAAAAACGAGAATCTGCCTGAGCAAGGCCAGTTAACGAGATAGGCACTTCAAAAGAGGATAGTTTGAATATTTAAAAAAATCATGTCACAGTAACCGACTCAATATTTAAATCGTCATTTTTTAAGACTTTATATATAGTTGTACTTGTAGCAAAACTTTTGTTAAATACAAGATAAAATAAACTTCTTCCACAATGTTTAGATTCAGTACTAAATACAGAGACCTTTATTATCATGATTATTTATTTGAAATTTTATTTCATGTCCTAAGTGGATTCACCGTAAGGGGCCTTTTTCTAGTACCAATTATTTTTGAGCAAGGACTACCCATAGGTAAAAGCCTCAGAGATGACTCAAGACAAAAAATGGAGAAAAAGAACAGTCACTAGAGAAAAGCACTTTAAAGAACACTTACACGTGAAGCGGAAGATAAGAAGCCCATGAAAGACACTGAGAAGAAACAAAAAAGTGACGCATTTACTAATCTCAAGGCAGTTCACTCCATTTTTTACGATTTACCTGTGGAACCCAGCCCATCTTCCGCGAAATTTACTTGCTGGTGAATGCTTCCTTGTATCAAAGTGAAATCTGCCTCTGAAATATTCTGCCCCTAGTTTCAGCTACTATACCTACATAGAACAAATCTAATATTTAAAATTATTTTATGTATACATACATATTATATATAATAGCTCTTTAAATGCTAGAAAAATCCATCCCAGTAATAACAGCCACCATTTAACTGAGTGACTAATGTGTGCTGAGAGGAGTACCCAGAGAGGTAGGGTAGTTTTTCCAAAGCTACACCAAAGCCCATGTTCTTTCTCCTATGCTGTGCCATGTCCTCTATTTCCCTAAGTTTTCTGATCTTCAACCTGGACAGCCTCCTCATTCCCTACCTGTAGTCTTGCTCTGCCTTCATTCAGTCTCCAGATGGCTGCCAGAGTAATCTTTCTAAAACCCAAATCTGATCATGTGATTCCCACTGCCTGAAACCTTTCCATGGGTTTCCAGCACACTTAGGATAAACAAGCTCCTTAATGTGGTTTGCAAGGCCTTTGTGATTTGGTCTCTTCTTATTCCCCTGTTTCATCTGCCACAGCCCCTCTGAATCTCACTCCCACTTCTCCAACCCATATTCTAATATCCAGTTATATGAACCATCAATTCCTGGAACATGACATTCTCTCTTCAGGTTGAGAACCTCTGTAAATGCAGTTCCCCTGCTCCCTCAGCCTTTGCCCAGCTATGCTCTCTTATCCTTTAGGCCTCAGCGTAGAAGTCACTTCCTCCATGAAGCCTTCTTTGACCACTAAGTTTAGGCTTCTTGCCCCTATAATACCCTAACTACCACTATCTTTGAATACTATCTTAAAACTCTTCAAGTCTTATGCAAGTGTCTGGATCCCTGTCACTAACATAAAAATATCAGGCTAAGCAAACAGCACCAAGTGCTATGGAATAACACCTGTGCGTGAGAGTTATAACTATTACCTGGATAAAATAAGGGAGGTTTCTTTCCCCTTCAAAGAAAAAGAAATTGCATTTTATACAGACACATTTCAAAGACTTCCAAAATTGATCTCAAACTGATCAATTAAGTGATCTTTTTGAAAAGGACTCTGGACATTATCATCTTAATCATTTAAGTTCTTATTTACTTATATTATCAACTCTACCGTACATGCCAGAGGAAGGAGAGTGGCAACAAATAAAATACGCTTTCTGAAAACCGCACGCTCACTCACCCGAGACCCCACAATGAGAATGATCATACAGATGCCGCTGCTGAAGGGTGGACTTTTTGTAAATAACATGGGGGTGGCCATTTTCATAACTAAAATGTTTGGAGTCCTCTGTGGTATTCTTTAACGGTTCAATAAAATATTCTTCATCTTCTGTAGAAATAACACCATGCTAAAAGAAAAAGAAACAAAGAATTGGTCAAGAAGAATCATTTGAATATTATCATTACTGAAAGGCAAAAATAAATCAATACCTCTCCAAAAAGGTTACAATACATGTTAATAAAAAACGTATTAAACTGGCTGTACTCAGCAAAACACTACACAAATTTTCCTTTTCTTTGAAAAGGATGTTTAAACACCTCAACACGCTACGCCCAGTACCAAGCACGACCGGTATGTCATTTCCTCTCATCTTCCTAACAACTCTCTGAGGTGGCAGAAACCTCGGGCAGGGGTGTCCAGCCTTTTGGCGTCTCTGCACTACACTGGAAGAAGAAGAGTGGGCTTGGGCCACATGTTAAACACATTATGACACATAATCACAAAAAAGTCTCATAATGTTTTAAGTGAATGTATGATGGTGTGCTGGGCTGCAGGTAGCCTGTGGGCCGCAGGTTGGACACCCCTGTAGGTGTACACGGAGACGTATTTCCTTTCCACATTGTGCACACTGAACTGCTTCCTCTGTGTCTAGGCTTGGCTTTGTGATTGAGTTTCAGCCAATAGAAAATGGATAGTGTTGTCTATCACCTTCAGGCCCAGCCCCTGAAAACCTCCCAGTAGAATTCTCTACTCTCTCTGAAAAAAAAAAACTAAGCAGGGTGGAAATCCAAAGCAAAGGAATCTGGGTGCCTGAACGACCTCAAGGAAAGCTATTCAATACAGCTGCTAATATAAGGGAAAAATAAACTTTGATTGTGATAATTGACATTTAATATTTATGTTACACCAATTAATATGTCCTTAATTAGCCCTGGCTGGTGTGGCTCAGTGGATTAAGTGCCAGCATGTGAACCAAATGGTCGCCAGTTCCATTCCCAATCAGGGATCATGCCTGGGTGGCAGGCCAGGTCCCCAGAAGGGGGCGCACAAGAGGCAACCACACATTGATGTTACTCTCCCCCTTTCTCCTTCCCTTCCCTTCTGTCTAAAAATAAATATATAAAATCTTTTTTTAAAATATGTCCTTAATTACTATACCTGCCATGTATATCCCTATCTTGCCAATGAAGTAACATGCTCAGAGGTTAAGAACTTGCTCAATACTATGCAGAAGTAAACAAAGGAGCTGGGATTCACACAAAACTCTGCTCTTAATTCACAGTATCGATCACTTCACACCTATTTCTTTAGCCAAGTCCTACTCAGCTCAGTCATATTTCCTCTTTACATCTTTCTCTAGCCCAACTGGAGTAGCTTCACATGCCCTGAACTCCAACAGAGCTTATTATTTATTTTAATTTATTTATTTTAATTAATTCCACACTGTGTTGCAACATCTCAATTCTTGAAGCTATATTTAAATTTTGTATAACTTCTCCACTGCATGTTTTTTATTCCCAAGCATACTAGTTGCTTTCTTAAGGCAAAGGGTTCTGTTTTATATTTCTTTGTATCAGTTACAGCCATTGAAACTGTCTTGTATATACTATGTACACCATGCTGAGTAAAAGAAATGAGATATGCCCTGACTGGCGTGGCTCAGTGGGTTGGGTGTCACTCCACAGAGCGAAAGGTCACCGGTTCGATTCCAGTCAGGGCACATGTCTGGGTTGTGGGTCAGGTCCCTGGTTGGGGGTGTATAGAGGCAACCAGTCAATGATGTTTCTCTCACACATCAATGTTTCTTTCTCTCTCTCTTTCTCCCTCCCTTCCCCTCTCTCTAAAAATAAGTAAATAAAAGCTTTAAAAAAAGAAAGAAATGAGATAGTCAAAGTTATCTGCATCAGAAATAAGAACTTCCATCCTTGTCTACTCATATTTTCCTAAGTGTGGCACACGTGAGAACCGCTCCTAATCTGACTAATTTACCCTGGAGCACTGGATAAAACACAAACTCTCCGGGTCTATTTCCTCAGCTGGAAAAATGAAAGGGTTGGTATAAATTAGTGGTTTGAAAACAGCACTCTGGGGAGCCCTAAGGGTTCCATGGAAGTGCCCTCAGGGGACTGCCCCAGACAACAAAGAGACCTACATGGCTTGGATTCCTGGGCTCAGGAATCAGCTGTGCCTTTATTAATCTATATATTAAGTTTCCACATAACATTTCATTTGAGAAAAGGGTTTGCTGCTTTAAAAAGAAAAAAGCTGAAAGCCTCTGGTCCAGATAATCTCTAAGGTCCCTTTGAATCTAAACCTCTGTGATTCTGTTTAGGGAAATTGACGTTGTATATCATAAACTGGGAAAGAAAGCGAAGACATAATCAGAACTGCTCTAACTCCTAGATGAAGTCGGCAGCTACCTACATGAAGTGAACTAAGGAATGCAAAAACAAAAAAGTCCTTAGTCATTTTGTATTTTTTCCACCGTTGTTTGCTTTACTCTTAAGATACTAGTCTCCAAATTAAAAGTAAATACTGACAAGAACATCATAATCTGTCATTAAAAACTCTAACACCTGAGCACAAATTACTTTACTGGGAAGGTTAACAATGGGATAGTAAACTGAACTCGGCTCCTGCAGGGAAGAGGGTGTGTGTAAGAAGTGCTGGCAGGAGAGGAGGGAAGAGCACCGAAGTCATGCCATGCTGGACCACGGGCAAGCGACTCAAGGCACAAAACCCAGCTTGCTGGGGAAAAGAGTCACAAGCCTTGTAACTAAACACAAACTCTAATTTCAAGAATAGAAAGACCCTGGATTTTAGATGTTAGATACTCCATAAGATGCTCACACACATTATCTCATGTAATCTCAATAGCTCTTTGAAGTAAGTGCCACTATCAGCTCTTCTGAGCTGATGAGAAACCGAGATTGAGCAAAGTTGGGTAACAGACGCACTTGATTAGCTTTGGAGCCTGGACCCTGAGCAGCACTATACTGTAACTCCCTTATCCTCTGAGGGCTGTTTCTGACTTTATTCATTCATTCACCAAGGAGGCTTTGAATGCCTATCACATGGCAGGTACGGTTCTAGAGGGCACGGGTACAATAACGAACAGAACAAAGTTCTGGCTCTATCATGGAGCTTACATTCTGATGGGAGGAGCTAGAAAAAAGCAGTTCATTCAATAGGTAAATAAATGACCAATCAGGTAGTGATCAATGTTAAGATGAAAAATAAAACAATATAGAAGAATAGAGAGTAATTACACATAAGGGAATTCTACAAACTCTTTAGGGTGATCAGGGACATCCTGTCTAATAAGGTGGCATTTGAACAGAAATGTAAGCAAAGTGATCAGGATTTTAGTTTAGCCAAACAAATTCCATGAAAGGAGAAAAGAGCCAGGGGATTGCAGGTGGAGTGGAGGCTGTGTTGGGAGGAAAGAGAGGACATGAATTGGGGGGACAATGAAAGGATCGGCGGGTCCTGTTGGGCATCAAAGGACTGTACTTGGAGTTGAGACACTAGAAAGACAGTGCTGGAAAGAGAGAAGAACAGAGTGCTTGAAACTGAGACTATGGAAAGGAACAAGCCAAACAGGCATCTTGGGAAAAAGCAGATCAGTGTGAATGGCATTGCCTTTGCATGGCAATAGGGTAGGAACATGTGTTCAGTATTTGAGAAACAGCAAGAAGCTACTGTGGCTACAGGGAGGGAAGGGAAGCAACTATGAAATCAGAAAGGGGCTGGGGCCAGAGGACGGAGGAGCTGAGTTAAATTGGACTGCCAGTAATCTGTGCGTGCCTAGCGAGAGCACTTCCCTCAGCCCCCACCCCTCACCTCCGTACTGTCAGCCTCAGGACCACCAGAATTAATCCCATCATGCCCCCTTTCCCTGCCATACCAGTCCTGTCAAGAAGACCAAGACCCTGGACTCTCTTCCCCATATGATTACAGACATCATGTGTTCTGATCCCATCTGCTACGGCCCCCTTTCACCATCAAAAACACTTCTACCATGACCTCTCAAACTCAAGGTCAGTTGTCAACAAAATTTCTTATACCCTCAGCCTCACCTGTGAATGTTCACTTCATCTGGCTCCAACAAAAACCTGAGTTTCCTTCAGTGACACTCTTCCCTGTAATCCTCTAGAATGGTGGGTGCTTTCTCTCCTACAGGGGTCTGATTGTACTTGCACGTAGGATATATGTCCTCGTGACTCACTGCCAGTTCCCATCAATTCTCCCTTTCCTCCAAAAAAACCCAAACAAACAAACAAGACCCACCAGCTTTGAACCTGAAGCCATCACCTTCCCCCTCTTCTAGCTGCCGTTGTCTACTGACCAGGGTCACTTTCCTCATTCCCGAAACACTCTAGCTTCTGGGTTCCTGTCACTCCCTGCAATACCAATCCTGAAATAATGATTGACTCCAATATCTTCTTATATCATTGGTTCTTAAAATTTTTGTGTGTGTGCGAATGCACAAGTGCCCTGAGTCCCTTGGGAAGTCCAGGGATGAAGCCTTGGAATCACTTTTCAGAATATTTTAATTACAGGAAAAAAGGATTATAAATAAAACCAATTGCAGTGAAATATAGGTATCAGAATATTTTTAATGTAATACATATGACATTTATAACACTTTAAATAAGATCTGCAATGAACCTAGTAATTAACATAATTTCACAATAGCGATTAACATTAATATTTTAAAGAACTTATAAACACTGTAAAATGGTATGAAAGTATCTATAATTTCTACTGGGGACAAAGTCACAGGAACTGTTTATACTTTTGTGGTTAGTTAGCTATGTACATAATAAAAGGAAATGTTAGATTCAGCTAAGAATTAATAAAAATAAAGATGTATTTTCCCCCATTCCAATTCACAAACCCCCTGGATTCTACCCAAGGACCCCAGGATAAGAACTATGGACATAGCTGGTGTCTCCAACACCTGCCTTCTCAATTCCTTGACCTCCTCTCTCTCAAGTATCTTGTCCTTCATCTTACCTTAGATATTCATACCCACAGTAAAAACCCAGACTTCAGCATTATCGATATTTACAATCTTGCCATACTCTCAAATTCGAGTACTCCATTCTTCTCTCTTTCCAGCACTGTCTTTCTAGTGTCTCAACTCCAAGTACAGTCCTTTGATGCCCAACAGGACCCGCCGATCCTTTCATTGTCCCCCCAATTCATGTCCTCTCTTTCCTCCCAACACAGCCTCCACTCCACCTGCAATCCCCTTGCCCTTTTCTCCCTTCGTGGAATTCATCTGGCTAAACTACATCTGATTAAATTTAATTTTTCTCCCCGGGGCCTACACCCTTGCAGCTCCATTTACCCAAAGGTAAACACACCAAGATGCCCACTACTCTCACTTAACTTAATTATCACAATCTCAGCTGAGTCCTTAATGCTTCATGGCAATCACACTATGTTTCTCCGGCTTATTCAGTATCCTGATCACCTACATATACATTTCACACTTTCTCTTCTCCTCATAATCTCCTAACACCTCATTTTCCTATCTCCTCTTCCAATAAATAACATGGCACAACCTCCTACAGACTCCTACAACCACAAATACCCCACTTGCCTGAATCTCGAGTCCTTATAATCTATTTTATATCCTGTCATTATGGATGAGCTGTCTATTCCCCTAGTTAAGGACAATTAGTCCATTTCTCTTCTCTACCTATAAAGAAAAGCACTCCAGAAATCTCCTTTCCCTATATATAATCATTCCCATCGAGCAAAACAAAACTCTCACCCCCCACTTCTGCCTGCAGCAACTGATCATTTCTTGCTTTTCCAAAATTCCTTAGATCACTGTCTACGTAGTCTTTTCTCATATTCCTTCTTGAATGTTTGCCAATCAGATCTTTGCCTCTTCTTTAAACCTCACCATGACTTCACCAAAAATGCTTTTGTCAAAGTCGCCAATTACCTCTGCATTGATAAATTCAATGATTAGTTTTCAGCTTACTCTTATTTGGACTCAGCAGCATTTTGCTCTTGAAATACTTTCTTACTTGGCTTCCAGGGGTTTGCCAGGTTTTCTTACTCCACTGCTCTTTGCCGTTCTCCCCCATATCTCTCTGACCTCCTTAATCCCCTGGAGTGCCCAAAGGCTGGCCCTCGGACCTCTTCTTTATTCTACCTATCTCCCCATCGAAGCAATTCCATATCATCTCCTGACTCTGTCATCCATATATTGACGACTCCCAAATTTTTAACTTCACAATGCACATCTCTTCTGCATATCCAACATCCCATATAACATTCTCAAATTTAACATATACAGCTGAACTTATGGTATACCCCCAATCTATTCCCTACATTAAAAACTATTTTTATAGAACAATTAAAAATAGAACTGGTTAGAGGGGGCCTTTAAAAACTAGGATTTTTTGAAATTTGTTTACATATTCATTTCATTAAAACTATAACATGATACAAAATAAGAATGAAGATGGGGGTTACTAAGACTGGTGGGTAAAAGTGTGATGAGGAACAAGACATTTACAGTCTCAAACTATCTGCCCCCAAATTCCTTATCAGTTGCCAAGGGGAAAATAGAAACTTCAGTGGACAGACATGGCAGGCCTCACCTTAACCAAGTAATCAAAGTTAGTCAATGAGAACCACACAGTTTGGTTAGGAAGCAAATGTAACAAAGAAAGGTGTTAATAAATAGAGGAAGATAACAGGTGACACAAATTCTCGATGTGGATAAAGAATAGTCAGGTGGAGACAGTAACCAGAGGGGAGAGGGGAGGGAATTTCAGGGGGAAAAGGGAAGGGATTATAGGAACAAGTATAAAGGACACATGGACAAAAACTAAGGGGGGTGGAAATGGGAGGGAGGTGGGGAGCACAGGGGGGGTGGACTGGGACGGGAGTAAAAGACAGAAAACTGTACTTGAATAACAATTAAAATAAAAATTTTAAAAAAGAAGAGTCAGTTGGCACCCTGCTACCCACTTAAGTGTAGAGGAGTTCCCACTTACAACCTTATTGTCACTTTCGCCTCAAGATCTTGTTTGCAAGATCTTTCACAATTTCATAAATAGACATTTGTGTTTATGACTCTCAAATTACTTGTTCCCAGAATTAAATTCTTTTTTAAATTTCAGAGCTGTATTTCTCAAACCCCAACTAGACATCATTAACCTTTATTTCTTTAGATTTCTCACCTTTACTGTATCAAAATCACTCTCTTCATCCTCTTCTGAGGCCAGCATTCCACTGCATGCCCTTTCTCAACTAGTAAAACTCATAAACTACCCTCATCCTAAAAAGAAAACTCAGCTATCTTCAATTACATTCTCCCCTTCATTCCACACCCAGTTCAATTCTATTTCAACTTATAAAATATTATTAAATATCTACTATGTACTATATGGTCTTACTAGATACTGGGGAAGAAAAAATTAATAAAACATGAATCCTCCAAATTTTCTCACCAAAATGTGGTTCAAATTCATTTTATCTTCTCCATTCTCAGTGCCATAGATTTATAAAAGCTTTTACTATCTCCTACATTTCCTATTTAACTTCTTTATATCTCCAATAACTCCTCCTCCCTCAAATTTTACAATGGAATTAGTTTTTTTCCCCCTGAATCTCAAATTTGTTCAATTTACTACCCTGTTAAAAATATCAATGGCATCCCTGACTGATATGGCTCATTTGGTTGGACCTCCCTCTTCAAACTGAAGGGTCATGAGTTGGATTCCCAGTCAGGGCACATGCATGGATTGCAGGTTCAGTCCCTGGTCTCCCTAGTTGGGGACTGTATGAGAGGCAACTGATCAATGCTTCTCTCTCACATCGATGTTTCTCTTCCTCTCTTTCTCCCTCCCTTCCCTTCTCTCTAAAAATAAACAAATAAATCTTTATTTAAAAGTTTAAAAAAACTATAAATGGCCCTGGCTAGTGTGGCTCAGTGGATTGAGTGCCAACCTGAGAACCAAATGGTCTCTGGTTCGATTCCCAGTCAAGGCACATGCCTGGGTTGCAGGCCAGGTCCCCAGTAGGGAGCGTGTGAGGGGCAACCACACATTATGTTTCTCTCCCTCTCTTTCTTCCTCCCTTCCTCTCTCTAAAAATAAATTTTAAAAAAATATTTTTAAATACTATAAATGGCATCATTAATGTTGATGTCAAACTTAAAGGGCTTGATCAATGATTAGAAACAGGATTTTTCTATTATATTTAACAGCAACTTTCATTTTAACATATGAAAGGTTTTAAAACACATTTATTTTGAATACTTTATTTTTATTTAAAAAGATAAATGTTTCATAATACAGCCTAACACTCCTTACAGAGAAAGAAACTATTAATAAATGTACTCAATGTGTCTATTTATAAGAATTAAACCCAAATCTTAAAATCTAAACAATCATTTTGACCCATTAACAGTTATAAAAAATGAACAATCTGAGTAAATTCTTGTATATACCTATAGTGAAAGTTTTCCTAAACTATGAGGTTCTTGATACTCTTTTCAAAGTTAGGATGTATTTAAATCCAACTCTACCCTGGCTGGTGTAGCTCAGTGGATTGAGCACAGGCCTGTGAAGCAAAGAGTTGCTGGTTCGATTCCCAGTCAGGGCACATGCCTGGGATGCAGGCCAGGTCCCCAGTAGGGGACACATGAGGGGCAACTACACATTGATGTTTCTCTCCCACTCTTTCTCCTTCCCAGCCCCTCTCTCTAAAAATAAATAAATAAAATATTTTTTAAAAATCCAACTCTAATTATGTGTTTTTTATATTGAAGTAGAAATAAGGATGTGAGTGTGATAGAGTAAGGAAAAATAGTTACTGAAAATATGACTTGAGCATCAAAATGTTTAAGCTCTTTTACACAGATAGAACTTTTTATAACTTTTTAAAATATTATCTATTGATATGAGAGAGAGAGAAGAAGGGAAAGAGAGAGAAAACCACCAATGTGAGAGAGGAACATCACACTCCAACTGAGGATTGAACCTGCAACCTCGGTGTGTGCCCTGATCGGTAATCCAACTGCCAAACTTTTGGTGTATGGGACGATGCTGCAACCAACTGAGCCACACCAACAAGGGCCAGGTAGAGCTTCATGAAACATCTACACTACTCTGAATAGGATAAAAGCTGTAGAGAAAGTATGGGAATATACTTTGCTCTGCAACCTTGAACTGTGTATTTACCACTAGACTAGAATGGACTCAAATGCCCAGGATAAACCCTACACTCATGAAATCCACCTTCTAAGCAAAATAAAATATTTAATCAATCTTGAGATAAATGCAGGAAAATATTATTTCATAAAGAGATACTGTATAAAAGATTTTGCTTCACAAATTTATAACCATATGTAGCTCATAGATAATTAAGCTATGTTGCCTACCAGAGAAAGATATTACAGAAAGAACCCTAAGGAGGCCATCAGTGTCGTGGTTTCCTGAAATAACACGCACTCATACATACACACATAATCTTAAACTCTTAACTAATGGGTGAATTTTGTTTATGCATAAAAGACATCTTACTTGGACAGAAAAACTTAAATCTAAAATTAAACCTGAGGTTTCATTCATTCTTCTACTGATAATATAGGTTTTAAAATATAGCTCTTATTTTGGAAAATCAATGCAAACATTATCAAAAAGACTATCAAAAGCAGCAGAAACAAAAATATTTAGACTGTTGCCTTCCCTACTTAAACCACCCATGACTATATATATACGTATTTTTTAATGTGAGGGAAGACATTACATTGCAAATTTTTTCTCCATAAAAAATTTAAAACGATCACATCTACTTACCAACCCAATACAGTTGCTTAAAGCCACCTTAGTTGTACTATGTTGGTCTTGCAAGTATCCTGTGTAATGACAGTTGTCTAAAAAATCATGTTTCCACTGGGGTCCATCCTTCCCCCAGTATTCTACGGTGAAATGTTTGGACACAAAATCTGTGTTGAGAGTCAAGTTTAGGTGAAAGTGCTTGCCATAGGCTGAAAGTTTAAAAAATAAATTAGATTCGGCCTGCGGTGGATCCGTAGGGTCCATACTCCGTCTTCTCCTGTCGTGTTTCTCATTTTTCACAGTGAAGCTGAGGAAAGCCCCGTTCTGGTCAACCCTCATGGGAATAGTGAGCTGATAGTGTTCCAGATGAGTCAGGAATTCCTCTTCATGATCATAAGGCAGAGAATCCAGAAAAAAAAACACATGGAAGAAAAGAAAATTTAACAGAACAACAAAGTAGCAGTATAAACAACAAATATATTGGCTAAGACTATGCACCATTATATATGAGTCATGGCCAAAAAATGTTATTGTAAACAAAAATGAAAGAGTAAATGTTTAAGATCTAAAGATGAATTAAGTTTCAATTATTTCATTCCTCAAAATAACATTATTTTAATATTATTTTAAAAGTAAAAGACCATTTTTCTGTTTAAAATTTAATTTTAAAAAACATAAAATCAAAGGGCAAAATTGTACAGGAAATATGAATATTTTATATTGAAATTTAAAACAGCGAAAAACATACATATGTAAAAGAGTATAGAATTTATTCAGTTACAATGTTCTGAAAGTTATCCTAAAGAGTTTATATAGAATCTCTACAGCCTCGAAGAAAATTTTTAAAATAAATTATCAGTTAGCCAATTTCTGAAATAGTCTGGCAATTCCTCCAAACATTAAACACAGAACTACAGTCTGACCCAACAATTGCACTGCTAGGTATACACCCAAGAAAATGAAAACACATCTCCACAGAAAAACTAGCAGCATGCTAACAGCAGCATTATCCATAACAGCCAAAAGGAAGAAACAACCCAAATGTCCATCAAGTGATGAATAAATGAGTAAAATGTGGTATATTCACATAATTCTGCAATAAAAAGGAATATAAGACTGAAACATGCCATGACATGAATGAATCTTCATAATAACTGCTTTCATAATCAAAGTTCACAGTCCAACATTATAAAAACATGCTAAGTGAAAGAAAACAGCACAAAAGATCCTATATTTTATATGATTCCATTTATACAGAAATATCCAGAATAAGCAAATCTCTAGAGACAGAAGTAGAGATTGCCTAGGGCTAGGGATGTGGGATGGTTTAGAGGGGATTTGTGAGTGATGATTAACAGGCACAGGGTTTCTCTTTAGGATGACAAAAATGTTCTAAAATTGACTGTGGTCAAGGTTGCTCAATTCTGAATATACTATAAACCATGTGCATTGTACACTTTAATGGGTAAATTATGTGGTGTATCTATTGTATCTCAATAAAGATGTTAAAAAATAATCAGAATGACAAAAAATCATAGGACTATATATTTTCCTTATTTAGGTGTACCAAATATTATCAATCTACCTTCTTAACCACATCTTCCTTTTAGCGAGGTTTACTAAAATACTACGGAAAACCAATGTCTCCTTGATGCCTCACTCACTGTACATAGAGTTCACCCACAAATATAAACTCTTATGAAACCATGACCAAATGGGAATAATTTGAATGACAGTATGTATTTCACTGCTCATGAATAAGAGTTCATACCAAATGTTAAGGCTTTGTTGGTCTACTTTGAGAGCCACATTTTCTACACATGGATTTCTAGATATCAGTCTACAGCAGTCTTGAAAACCTGGTTCATAAGCACCCAAAAATGATCGGTTACTGTGCATTCATGGGAAGGAAATCCAAAAGGTATGCTTTCAAAAATTCTATGAGGATTGGAAAACAAAATGACACTCACTCCTGGTAACTTTCTGTTAAGATCTTTTCTATGATACAAAGTTCAATTCTATGAATGAAAACAATAGGGATCTATGAGTTAGAATTTGAAAAACTGAACTTCTTACAACTCTTTCATCTTTAGTCAGTTTCTAGTCTAAGGACTAGAGTTCTAAAGCATCAGAATTCTTTAGTTAGGGTAAGTATTTTTTCACTGCGGATCCATATTAGAAAAATCTAGTATCCGAATTCTTCTGATTTCTTGGTCTTTCATAATAGAAATCTTTGAATTCCTTTTGAACATGACATTACCTATAAACTCCAACAATGAATGAGCCTACTAAAGTTTAGGATCCCAAAGAAGAGGCCTGAGTCTCTCATCTTCTGAAAGACACCCGTAAACTCTGAAATCCACTGGATATTAAATATTAGTAAAACAAGTTAAACAGACTTTTAGAATCCTTGACATTTATGAAATGAACACTGAACTGATAGAGCTCCTAACAGTACATATCCCAAAGAAAATGGTTAGCCAAACTAAATATGCAGAATCTTTTCTCGCCAGATTAACAGCAGTATTTTTCATCAGTTTCAAAGGTGGGGCTCCTACCTTGTGAACTGTATGAGAGCCTGTGGTCACTATGAAATTCCGATGAAGCCATGATGAGGCTCAAAATCCAGGTCAACGTCTTCCACAGAATTTCCATAATTTAGCAAACTGGATGATTTTTTGGAGGGCTACCTATGTGCTAGAGAGTCAATACCACAGCAGATTAGTTATTAGACTGTCCACTGTTTAATAGGTACTTTTTTAGAACATCCTGTACTTTCTTCTATATCTGGATTCATTTTTTTCAACCCAAAGTGAAAAAATTAATGATGGTAAAATTTCCATAAGCAAAGCATTAGGCCGATTAGTTACTATAGTATGGCCATTTTTCAAACCTAGAAAAACAAAAAAATTTAAGTTAACAACTGTGAAATATCCTGAATGGACAGATCTATGTTGCCAAATGCTTGCCAAAAGACATATAGTATGAAATAACTTAAGATAGTTAAATTAGACCATTGTTGTTCTTTATAGTCTAAATAAAGTTCACAAGACTAAACATAGCGTTAGAAACCTAAATGTTTAGCAGGATAATGTCAGAGCTATTTAATAATCAAAGAAGAATCTAAAGACAAATAAAATTTCTTTAAAAAATCTTTGCACAATACAATATACTGATGATACATTGTAGAAACATATATCTGAAACCTATATAGTTTTACTAACCAATGTCACTAATAAATGTAATTTAAAACATAAAGAAACTTTGAAGATAACAATATATGGGTATGTAGTGACTAACCTCCTTTTGATAAAATAAAAAGTAGGCTAACTTCACAGAGTTTATTTTATGAAAGTGTTAAGCAATACATGATCCTGTTCTTCACATGCTTCTTAGAACACTCAAGTCTACATACAGACAGATGTGCTGCTTTGTGGGGCCCCTGTCATTTTTCCATACAGACGAGATCCACACACACACAGTGCCACTTAGCCGCTGCCCGCTCGCTCAGACAGCAATGCACACGAAACCTCTAAAGTTGAACCATATCTGCTGTAACCCTTGACTTTATCTGAAAGTCTTCGGTGACATATAAAGCAACACACGGAATACAACTTCAACTACCTAGAATCAAACTGAAAGGAAAAGAAATTCATTTTCTGAAAAGAAAATAATCTTTAAAAATTCATTTCAGGCATCACAACAGATTTCATGCTCTTTTTCACATACGTTCCTTTCAACTTACAACCTCACTCAGAGTCTGTGAATTCACATTTTATACAGAAAATTAGCATACCTGGCTGCCTGATTTCCCAGCACATGGCACTTTAGAAGAAAATAAAGGGACTAGAAACTATTGTACTAACATCACAAAAGTGACAAAAAAGGAGAAAAATACCTAAAAAGTAGTTTTAGAACCCCAAAGCAATACAGTTTGAGGTAGAGGCAAACAGTCCTCACTTACATGGTTTATTAGTTCCAACTGTGCATATGACTGTTATAGCTCAGTGTCTGATACTCAAAATACTAGTGCTTGAGTCAGGAATGAAAGGCTAAATTACTCTTGATAAAATAACTTACTCTAGCCAGGCTGGTGTAGCTCAGTGGACTGAGTGCAGACCTGCAAACCTAACAGTCACCAGTTTGATTCCCAGTCAGGGCACATGCCTGGGTTGCGGGCCAGGTGCCCAGTTGGAGGCACAGGAGAGGCAACCGCACATTGATGTTTCTCTCCCTCTCTTTCTCTTTCCCTTCCCCTCTCTCTAAAAATAAATAAAAATCTTTAAAAAACTTACTACAAAGATAAAAAAGTGCACAAAAGATGTTAAACATTTTCATCTCATGTCTCTAATATATGGGATTATCATAATAAATGCTTACATACTTGTTGGTTGAAAAAAATGAAAGAGCAAATAAATGAATAAATAAATAGTTAAAATAAAATCACTTTAGGCACTTAAAAGAATATTTGTAGCTGGCTGGTGTAGCTCAGTGGATTGAGTGTGGGCTGCAAACCAAAGGGTCACCAGTTCATTTCCCAGTCAGGGCACATGCCTGGGTTGCAGGCCAGGTCCCCAGTGGGGGCCACGTGAGAGACAACCACACATTGATATTTCTCTCTCTCTTTCTCCCTCCCTTCTTCTCTCTCTAATGCAAAAGACTAACAGGTAATATCTAGAAAGGTAGTTGAGGGTCAGACCAAAAACAAAGAATTGTAAATATATGTCACTTCTTTGAATATGCACAACCACCTTATGAAGTAGGTATTAGTGGCCCTGTGTGAGGCAGACTCTAATAATCATGTTTCCTGGTATCCAGGCCCTTGTGTAATCCCCTTCCCTTGAATAATTTTTTATTGATTTTATAGAGAGAAGAAAGGAGAAAGAGGGAAACATCGATTTGTCGTTCCACTAACTGATGCATTCATTGGTAGATTCTTGTATGTGCCCTGACTTGAGATCAAATCTGCAACCTTGGCATATCAGAATAATGCTCTAACCCACTGAGCTACTGGGCCAGGTCTTCCCTTGAGTAATTTGCTTATAACCAATTAAAGATGTCAATGTGGAGGGGATGTCACTTCCATGATTCAATCAAAAAAGATTCTAACTTCCGGCTTACTAGTAAACTCTCTCCCTTGCTGATTTTAATGAAGAGCAAGCTGCCCTATGGCGGCTCACATGGCAAGGAACTGAGAGCAGCTTTCAGAAAACCAGGGGCAGAGAAATGAGGCCTTCAGTGCAATCACCTGCAAGAAGCTGAATCCTGCCCATTGATAATGTAAGTTTGGAAGTGGACCCCTTCCCTGTGGACCCTTCTGTGGTGACCCCAGTCCTTGCCAACACCTTCATGGCGCTTCATTAGAAACCCTGAAGTAAAGACATAGCTCAGCCATGCCCAGATTCCTGAACCACAGGAACTGTGAGATAACAAACATGTGTAATGTTAAGCCACTAAGTTTAGGGGTTGTTTTATTTTTTTGCAGCAACTGATAACTAATACAGCTGCCGATTTACAGATGATGAAGTTGAAGCTCACGGTGGTCACAGCTCATAGCTTAAAAAAAAGAAAGCTGAGCCCAGAGTTATCAACAAGGGTACTTGAATCTAAAGTCAAAATTCTTTCTATTATATCACACTTCCAGTTTAAGGCACTCTAACAGCTGTCACAGAAAACTTTCATAAATGGTATAGGTTAATTAATGTGAATAGTTTTAAGCAACTTTATACACAATAATTGTTTCATTTCAAAATTACTTCAACAATGATTTGTACAAGACCGCAGACACTATCTGTCCCTTCTCTGGCACAAATCTGTGAAGAGATTTGTTACCAATCCCCGTGCTTGTTATTTAGTAACAGGAATGAAAAGGACCCAGTTATCTTGATTCCAACCTCCTTCCAATCTCAACTCCCTGTTGTTTCATGAGCAACTTTCCCTCTTTGTCATTTTAACTTTTTCATACCAATTGAGTGTTTCCATAATAATGTCTCTCATTGAGGGAGTGCCTCCAATACTTTAAAGTAATCTTTTAAAAAGGAATATATAATTAATACATTTCAGTTAATTTTCTAGCCCTGGTGATAGAATTGTACTGAATCACTCATCCTTTTTTCCCCCCTATTTTCCTGGGCTCTGAAACTAATGGCAAACTTATACAAACTAATAGCAAGCAATACAGTTGGCTGATCTTATTTCTTACCGTTGACTCCTTTCCCCCTTGAAAAACTTCTTATTCTTCACATTTTTGTAACCTCCACTCTTACCATTACTAACACTGTCCTATAAACACCCAAGTAACCCAGTAGCATTGAGAGAAAAAGTAATATGTAACTATTTGGCCAGAAGTAGACTAACATTTGATTTAAGGACTTGTAGTAAAAAGGGCACCGGTGCATGGCAGAAAGAGTGGGAGCTTCGAGGTTAAACAAACCAGAGCAACAGTATTGGTTCCACCACCAGGTACAAGTATCTGGCACATGGGCACTCAATAAATTTGGCTTTCTTTCTCCTTTCTCACCCAAGCCCTCACTCCCCACTTTTTTTCAAGCCTCCAACACCAGTGAAGAAACTTAACAGTAAGTGTATGAATTGGCTCAAGTTCAACTAATATCAATAACAACCATATCTAACCACTTAGTCACCTTACAACAGAAATGAACAGGGTAGGGGACTGGGAGGAGAAACCCACCAATCCCTGAGGGTTCTTGGGAGCGGGAAAGGAGCTACAAATCAGGATGCTTTCTTATCCTGGACTCTCCTCCCAGGCATTCCTCTATTCAGATGCTCCACCTGAAGAGAATCACCAGCCCCAGCTGGTCCTCCCACAGGACTCCATGTCCCAGGGCTGCCTGGCACCTGGGGATCTCCTTGGAGCCAGGGCTCTTCTGGACAAGGCTGAGGATCACAAGTGTCTTCCAGCCAGCCTCTCCACGAGTGAGACAAACCAAGTCATTTCAGGGCCCTCAGAGCTCCCCACAGCACTGTCCATGGCCCCCAGACCAAGCACCGGGGCCCAGGCATGGCCTATGCTGGTAGGGGTTGTGCTAGGGGTGGGAGGCAGTCCTTTCTGTCCTCATTGCACTTGCTGCCAAATGCCACCTCTGCTACAAACATGCACCAGCTACGAGCACCACCCTCGGCCTGAGACAAGGAAGGGGATCTGTCCGGAGGTGACTGAAGATGGAGATGATGATGGCTTCATTGAGGACAATCCCATTCAGCCTGGGGCTGGCAGGCTGGGGATGGAAGGTATCAGGAATCACTTCAACCTCTGCGCCCCAGTCTTTGGACACCCTCTGCTCTGCCCCCACATGCCTGACAGCTTAAGTATTACAAATATTACACGGAAGCCACTAACCTCAGGGATGGAGGTGGCTAGGGTTTAAGGGTTGACCAGGGGTTGAGCAATCCTCCCCTGACGCTAGCTGCCAAAGTGACAATGACCCTCTCCTGCTCACTAATCTTCAAGAACTCTCTGCTATTCTCAGGATAAAGCCCTCCAAGGGCCTAAGTATGGAAATAAGGCCTCTGTCAGGATCTTGATTTCCTCTCTTGACTTTCCCTACTCTTCTCCCTACTTAACTATTATTATACACCAGGCGATAACACTTCAGCAGATGAAAATCAGTGTGCCAAGTTTCTTATTGGAATTTTTTTCCTGCCAATAAAATGGGTAATCTAAACAGTTAAAAGAATTTATTTTAAATGAATGGGTTAACTTATTTTTGAAACCTGCTGGAGAGCTTAATCTGCATATCATCAACAACTATGTAGAGTCACTGACATTTCCAGATATAGTTTCCAAAATTTAGACATTAAAATATTACATAATTGTCCAGAAATCATAATGCATTGACTCTCTACTTTGTATATAGCGGAAGCATTATGATCAAAAATCACAAAGGCTTTGAGTCCTGGCTGGAGTCCAAGTTATTTAAACTCTCTGGATCTGTTTCTTCATCTACAAAACTGTAATAATGATATCTACCTTACAAAGACTTGTTGAGAGATTAAATTAGATTACACATGATGGGAAGTGTCCCCACACTTCACTTTAATGGCTAAACAAATATTAGGCCCCCCTCCTCATAATCTGACTCATCACTTTTCAAAAGCCTTCCCTCAAAAACAGTTTTATGTTTCTCCTTCCCTCAAAAATGTGGAATAGTTGGAAATGATGATAGAATCAATCCACTACATTGCATTGTCTTTTAGAGCAAACAGTCAAGAATTTAGGTCATGATAACTGGGCTTACAATACTTTAAATGTAAAAACAAGGCTCAAAACTTTCATTTTACTTTGACTTCGTATATCCTTTTTTCCTAACACAAATACACCAGCCAATAAAGTTAAGGGATCATTTACCTGTTTCCACAGATCAAAGCTACACTAGCTAAACAGAAATAAGATCGGGCAACCTGTACCTCAATCATTCCTTCAGTAGTCTGCCCTGGTTGACGGGTACTTAACCTGTCTTTTTCCCCTATCATCTTTACTTCCCACTCAAGTGATCTGGGAGTAGCCAAGGTAATAATTTCATCTCCTGAACTACTATTATGAAGCTAAAAGAACATGCATAACATCCTTCTCAACTTCTTTCATCCATCTTAACCCTGGTTATTTATTTTCTCTGAACAAATATTTATTGTCACACACTATATGCCAAGGACACCACAGGGCTGTAAGTACAAAGGTTTCCAGATCCTTTATAAACTTTGTAAGATTGGTTTCCAAGGAAAGGTATAATTAAACATTCTGAAAACTTATCTATCAAGAAAAGCAAATGAGCCACCAGAAAAACAACGTTCTACAAAAATCAAGCCCTAAACTACATATTGTCCCAACTGTTTTTTTTCCAGAGAGCAAGTCAGGTGTACATTATCTGTATTATAACTTACTTCTCTCCTGAAAAACAAACACATTTTTCTCTTGAGGTTAGTTCCAAGTGTTGATAATCAAATATGTCCTATCAACCTCTTTCAAGTTTCCTTCTGTTCCCACCCCCTCAGAAATGTTCTATAGAACTTGCTATTAACTCCCTTAATATATTAACTTTCTTTATTCTCTCACAACAGTCACACACGGGATAGTATTTGGCATAGAGATCCATCCTAAACCACTAGTAGCTACTAGTGGTTGCTAAGGAAATGAAGAGGAAGTGGTAAGGGTAGACAAGAGTAGGAATTAATCTCACACATATTGGCCCAGACATGAAAAGTATTAAAATATTTCAGGTCTTGAGGTTAGAGATTTTTTTCCTTGAAAATCACAAAAATATTAATACCACAACATGGATTTAATTTGCTGTCATTTGTGGCAAATGAATGAATTTGATTTGTTTGAAATCAACTACTTGCTTCTATATGCTATTCTTCAAAAATCCAAAACACCAATGATCGCATTTAAGCACTAAATTAATATAAACCAGAATTACAGTTACCAGTTTGGTGGAACACAGGAAAACAATTATTTCCAAAATTAATTTTCCCAATTTCTTTCAACTACACAACTTTTATTTTATCTTTCTTTCCCTGCAATGAATTTTGAGAACTGTCATTCCCACATCTAAGTTTCAATCTAATCAACACCAGCGAAAAAAGAGAAGGAATAACAAAAGAAAGAAAATTAGTCCAAGATATTTAAACATAAAAGATTAGGTTGAAAATCACACTCCAGTTGTCTTTTTAAAAGTTCCAAGCAGTGGTTCAGTTTCCCCTTTCCTCCCCTCCCTCCCCCTGTTCTGCACACCCTCACGCTCCCCCCATCCCACTTCTCCCAGACAGAGGGTAACAGTCTGAGCTGCCCCGGTTGAGTTGATCCTGAAGTTAACATTCAGCAGCCCATTTCCAGACAGCAGCGCTAAATCTATTTGGATAAAACGCGTGTGACCCAGACAGTTGGCATTTGGCCCAAACGCGTTGCACCGGCAGCTCAAATAAAAACAAGAGTAAGAAACTCACTCTCTTGTTCCCTCTCAGTGCGCTTTCTCACTCTCTCGCTCTCTTTTCTTCTAGTACAACAAGGAAAGAAATTACCAAAGACAGGAATTGTAGTACACATTATCAGAAGGCCACTTTCCAATAACCCCTCCAGCACACACTCCACCCCCCCAAATCCCTGAACTTTGATCCCATGTACTATATATACAGACATACCCCGATATTCAAGGCTCCGGAGGGTTATGAGTCTAGCACGTCCCAAGTGGCCAAAAGTAAATCAAAAACACACGCTTCCATCTCTTTGATTAGCCTATTAAGAGCTTAACATATCCTAGAGCATCGGGGCTACAACGAGCACATTAATTCTGCCATTTGAGCCCAGGCATAAACTATGCACTTGTCTGAATTCTTAAGACACTGACATGAAACCATAAAATCCAGAAGGTTTTTCTTTAAGAAAGCTGGAAATCAGTTTAAAATACATATCATTATTACTTTCCCGATTACTATTTGGTGATGAGTTAAAAGACCACAATAATTATAATCAAGTCATACTTCACAAAACATCTATCCATATAATAAACATATATATATATTTGCATCATAATATACTTGCAAGACCCAGAATTCTCCAATCCCCGACTAGTCTGGAGTTTAAAAGATTTCTATCTGTAAAATGAGTTCAGTCAAACTCACTCATTGCCATTAAACACACACACACACACACACGCACACACACACACAGAAAAAAGTTTTCTACGTGTTATTCGGAAGACAAGCAAAGCACAAGTTTTAATATTTTTTTTAAAAAAATGGTTTCATTGAATATTGTGAAGTCTTCCTTACCGTTTTCATCTTCAAATTCTGATAAAATGTAAGTTTCAAACAATAGAGATTGCACTGGACGACTCACGTACTCCCTCTCCTAAACTTTTTTTTTTCCCTGCTGCCCCCCTTTGCAAAGCCACAGCAGTCAGTTAGTTATTCTGCAGCCAGAATAAAACCGTATAGTCTGGCTAACCCGGGCTTGAGAGAACGGACTTTCCGATTTGGCAGAAAAAGAGATGCCTTCAATACAACCAGGCTATCATCCTGAGATGCTGCCTTTGCAAACCCCCTTTTGCTCCCGCCCCCCACCTCCAAAAAAAAAAAAAAGGGAAAGGAAAAGAAAAAAAGAAAGGAAGGGAAAAAAAAGACTTATTGGGGGTGGAAGTGGTGCCCTTTCTTCCTGGACAGCTTAGTGCCTTTGCTATGCAAATAACATGTGAAGAGCATCAAAAGGTATCCGGAGAAAAGAAGACAAGAGGAGCAGGAAGGGCAGCAAGTTTTGTTGAAGTAGCCCTAGATCTCACTACCGGCCCCCAGCCAACTTGAATTGCAGCAGAAAATTTGGCAGCCTTTCCTCGGAGGCAGAGCACTGACGTCAGTTCTGCAGATGTGCCGGGCGTCGGGTGCGCATGTGTCCTGGGTCGTCACGTGGAGGGGGAGGGGAGGTAGAGGTACAATCGGGGTAACCAACTACCAGCCATTCAGAAGGGCTTAGACAATGTCAACTTTTCCACCCTGTGAATGAGAGAAATTCTGGCCCTTCTAACCTCAATCCCCTATCCAACTCCGCCTCTTTTCCTCCTCCTCCTCTAACCTCTTTTAGAAATTCTAGCCTGGGTTGTGATTAGTTGTTTCTTGGAAAAAGGAAGGGGGAGGGAGAGGATGAATGAGTTTAGATGAACTAATGTCACTGTTAAGATCTCTGGTGTCCTTTTCCTGGTACCTTTTTTTAAGTGCACACAACAAAAATATTAAAAGTTGCACATAAACAGTGTCTCTGAAGAAACTTACAGCAAGTTTACATCGGTGACGGATTTCAAGACTGGGTAACTACAGTAACTACATGCGCACCAAATGCCTGTTTTTAAAATACATGCACCTCTACAAGTAAAATTGCCACCAAAAGGGAGAGCAGACTAAAGTAAACTAAGACCAGCATATTTTCCATCAGATTATTGACTTCAGGTTATGTGGGGCTTTAAAAGGAAAAAAGGGGGGCGGGGGAGGGAGCGGGGGAAGAGAGAGAAGCTTGCATTATTTCCAGATGAGGGTGAGACTGGATGGTGTTTTAAAGCGCAACCGGGGAAAGCTACAAGTGGAGTGTATTTTTTTTAACTCAGTACATTGAATGAAACCTCAATGACTGCCCAAAAGAAAACAAATCCGAAGTCAGACCCCCCAAAAGGGTGGAGGGGACAGGAACCCTGCTGTGATCTCAAGATAAACAAACAAAACCTCAAAACTGGCTCTTCAAGCCTCCCAATCCCACCCTCCCGCGCTCCCCCCCCTCAATCCCATGCACACCAGAAGCCAGTTCATACTTTGAGGATAAAACACCTCTACAACGTAGCACTTTCACTTTCATTTGCTGGGTGAAAGCCACTGGCATAAAACTGTGGGGGAAATGCCCAGATATGTTTTCCAGGTCCTAAGTAAGCAAACAAAGTCTGGCACACCAATCGGAAACATGAAAAAATGTGAAAATAGCTCAGGACAAATGTTGTCTTTCAGTGGTGGAATCTGCTGCATCATTTATCTGTCTCTACCATTGAGTGTAGACTAGGAAGAGGTTTAAGAGTTTCCAAGGTTGGGGGTGGGGGCGGGGGAACTGACGCCTTGAAATTCTAGTCGGTAGTTAACGCCAAGTCAATTTCCGATGGCCAGAACCAGAATTGGGAATTGGACCGGAGGGAAGGGGGTGGGGAGGAGGACCTTTCTGTAAACGGGCTCTAAAGTTTCAAGCTTCTGCTAACATTATTGCTCATTTGATTTTTTTTTCTCCTACACCGGAGGTAGTAGGTGTAATTCTTCTGGTGAATACATGAAGAGTTGGCTAAAAGAAGGTATGAATCAGACTGAGAACGTCCAAGAATACAGTTATTTCCATTCTTTTTTGAGGGTTGAAAGGGGAAAGCATATGTCCACAGTCAATAGTCCTCATCTTGATCTTAAATCAGTAATATTCAGCTCAACTCCATTTAAAACGCAGAAACACAGAAATATGTCCTGTGGTTGGCATTCACAGTTTTAAATGAAGATGATTCATAGGGAAATAGAGATGTTTGCATTAACATACATAAGGTGGCTGATCTCCTAGTAATAATTGTAAACGCCAAAAAAAGAGTGGGCACAGAAGCTGTTTTTGCATCAAACCATCCTTTAAATTGTGGTGAAGCTTGTCCTTGTTTCTCAGAAACTGGTGGTGGATAAACACAGTCGGCACAGAAAACTAACGTTAAAGTGTGAGTAGTAATCATCTGTATAAGCTACCTGAAAAAGTTTCACCCTCAGCTAAGACTGACTGCTCTAGGAAGTGGCAACACTGTGAAAGAGAGGAGCTCACCCTGCGAGAAGTGGCCTTTGGCTAATT